>APFE030419576.1:0-56525 GCA_000404065.3 Pinus taeda | reverse complement strand
TCACATATGGCTTCCGTATAACGGAAAACCAAATGAAATAAGGGTTGATCGTGAGAAACATCAAAAGTTCATAGTGATAGAATTAGAAGGAGAAAACAAACCAGTCGTGTATAGCAACAATATCATTAGAAATTATTCTGTAGAATCATTTCTAGGAAATTTGAATGCTCATACTTCTCCTTTCCTAGAAAACTCTATTGTCTCTTAAGTTGAAATTTTTTCTCAAAAAGACACTTCTAAATGTGTAAATTTTGTTGGGAAACTTGTAGTTAAATCTTTATTTTTGGAAATTATTTTTTGATGGATCTAAATCCAATGATGGAGCAGGAGTGGGTTGCATCTTAGTCAGCCCAGAGGGGGAAAGCTATGCTAGCATGAAAAATTGAATTCAATTGCACAAACAACACAACTGAATATGAGACACTAGTTCAAGGTTTGTATAAGGAAATTGGCCTTAACGTTAAATACCTTCAAGTATTTGGAGATTCAGAGATTGTCATAAAACAAGTGAGAAATACTATACATTGTTTGTCAGGAAATTTGAGA
Organism: Pinus taeda; assembly: GCA_000404065.3. Classification (NCBI taxonomy): domain Eukaryota; kingdom Viridiplantae; phylum Streptophyta; class Pinopsida; order Pinales; family Pinaceae; genus Pinus; species Pinus taeda. The sequence goes on along the minus strand of APFE030419576.1, from coordinate 55,979 downwards.
CATTATCAGTCATTAATCTAAGACCTGAGTCTCCACTTTGTAGCATTTAATATTTCCCCTATTCCAAGACTCTAGAATATTAGTGTCGATCTTCTAGCCAATGTCACTTCCAAGCTTATCCCACCAGAATATTATAGCCCACATTGATTTTCCATTGAATTAATTTTTAGGCCTTCTATTCCTAACAATATCACCAACTGGAGAGTCTTTAATAACGATCTGGATATCATAAGCTTTCTGACCTCGGAAGGATCTTACAATGACTAGATAGTTGATGAGGACCAACATGATAACTAACTTAAACAAGAAACAATCATTAATGCTATACCAAAATTTGTAGTTAAGTTGGAAGATTTATATGACCTTAAAGACAGATTTAAACGACCCACCAATTCAAAACTTCAGAGTTCAACTCTGAGGTTTGAATTGATCAATCTTGGGACTGAATTAAAACCTCAAAATATTAACTTAGGTTTCGATCTTCATCAGACGAAAAAAACAAATTTTATATGTTTGTTGAAAAGATATAAGAATGTCTTCGCATGGAACTATGAAGATCTCAAGACATACGTCACCTCTGTTATTCAACATACTATTTCCCTGATATCTGATGAAAGACCTATTCAATAGAAATTGAGGAAGATCCATCCTAATTTAGAAAGCCAAATTAAATCTGAGTTGAATAAACTGTTGAAATCCAAAATTACTTTTCTTGTTAGACACTCACGGTGGGTTTCCAATCTTTTTCCAGTTAGGAAAAAGAACGGAGATATTCAGATATGTATAGATTTATGCAACCTCAATAAAAAGCTGGCCAAAAGTACAATTTCCTAGTACCCCCTATGGAACAGATTTTGCAATCAGTAGCAGGCTCAGAATTAATGTCTTTCTTGGATGGGTTCTCAGGTTATAATCAAATATTGGTACACCCAGATGACCAACTGAAAACTACATTCATGACAAAATGGGGCACTTATGCTTAACAGAAGATGCCATTTTGACTGATCCATGTTGGTTCCACTTTCCAGAGAGATATGGATATAGACTTCAAGGGTTTAGTAATCAAATCAATAGTGATCTACTTGGATGCTATAATAGTATACTCCAAAAAACATAGTAATCATCTAAGATATTTAAAACAAATCTTTGAACGTTGCCAAAGGTACGGAATTCCCTGAACCCCAAGAATTCTTGTTTCACATTAAGTGAAGGAAAGCTCCTTGGATTCATTGTGTCCAAAATAGGAATTCATATTGACCCTGACAGAGTTAGAGAAATTTCTAAAATACCTTTACCCCATAACAAAAAATCAATGCAATCTTTCCTCGGTCAAATAAATTTTGTTAAAATATTTGTCCTTGACTTCTCGAGAATTGTTTTACCACTTCAATCCATGATAAAGAAAAATTTTCTATTTAAATGGGGACATTTGGAACATGAAGCTTTTAGCTTGATAAAACAAGCAATTATAAGTGCCCCATCTTTATCAACCCCCAATTTTTCCAATAATTTCATTCTATATACTTTCGCTTCCGAGAAATCATATGTAGCCATAGTGACATAAGTGAATCAGGATAAAGTGGAAGCCCCAATTTCTTTCTTTAGCTCTAATTTCCAAGGAGTTGAATTAAATTACTCAGATGTTGAAAAACAAGTTTTTGCTGTTTTCATATCTATAAAACACTTCAGATCTTTTCTCCTCAAAACCCACACTAAAGTTATAGTACCATTCTCAACAATGAGAAATTTTTTAATAAAAAGGGACGTAGGAGAAAAGAAAGCAAATTGGGTGACAACCCTGCAAAAATATGACATAGAAATTAAACCAGCTAAAATTGTTAAAGGTCAAGGTTTTTTCAGAATGTTGGTAGGAGCATTGAATCTATTAGAATTACAACATGTAGGTGACGATGTACAAATCTGTGAGGTAAGCCTCAATGACACAGAATTACGGTATGTTGATATCATATTTTACTTGAAAAACGGATATGCACCAACCCAATTAAATTATACAAAGAAAAGAGCCTTGAGATTAAAAGCTAAGCAATATCAAATTGTCAACGATGTGCTTTTTAGAATAAATTATGATTCTATTCTACTTAGATGTCTTGAAAAATCTGAGGCAAGGAAGGTGTTGCAGGAACTTCATGATGGACCAGCTAGTGGTCACTATGGAGGTGATACTACAACACATAAAATCCTGCATGCCGGCTATTAATGGCCAACGTTGTTCAAAGATACACACATTTATGTAAGGAGATGGAAGATTTATCAAACAACTGCTAGAAGACAGCGAAAACCCACGCTACCATTACAACCCGTCAACATTGACCAACCATTTGAACAATGGGGATTGGACGTAATTGGTGAGATCGTTCCTCATTCTTCTAAGTAGCATACATACATCCTTACAGCCACTGATTATTTCACCAAATGGGTAGAAGCAATTCCACTCAAGGTAGCCATTTCATAAAATATTATTGAATTTATAAATCAATTTATCACCACCAGGTTTGGCTTACCATCTGCTTTGATGTTTGATAATGCATCTTATTTTTCAGGCAATGCTATGACAAAATTTTCTCTTAAAAGAGGTTTTAAGCTTAAGTATTCGGCCAATTACTACCCACTAAGAAATGGATTAGCCGAATCCACAAATAAAATCCTCATCAGGATTATTAAATGAACTGTTGACCAAGGCTAAAATAACTAGCATAAGTCTTTATTGTTTGCTCCGTGGGTAGATCAAATAACTCAAAAAGCCTCCATTGGCACTTCTCCTTTTAATTTGGTCTATGGGAATGAAGCAGCCTTACCAACAAACGTATCTATTCCCTCCTTAGCCTTAGTTCAATTCACTGAAGAAAATCCTTCCTCATCTATGAAGGTTAGACAATTACAAATTATTAAACTTGAAGAGGAAAGGAAAAAAGCCAGGGCCACGCATGCACATCATCAAAAATTAGTCAAAACCTCCTTTGATTCAAATTTTATAACTTAAAAATCTTTGCAATTCAAAGACTTAGTATTAAAATGGGACAAAGCCCATGAAGAGAAAGGTAAGCATAACAAGTTCCAACAAATGTGGCTTGGCCCATTTCATATTGTGGAACAATTAGGCCCATCAATTTTTTTGCTACAAGATTTATCAAGTAAGAAAGAATCTCTACTTGTTACTGGACATGTTCTAAAGAAATACTTTCCATAGAAGATGATCTCTTCTCCCCACTGTATATTATTGCTTTTAGTTAAAATTTTCCTTTAGAAAAAATAATACCAATTCAAAAGCTTTACTTTTGGTTTTACAAAGGATAGTCTTTTTTTAATTTTGACTTTTTGCTTGTATAAGTAAAGTTTGTTATGAAAGTAATATTCAGATATGAAATATATAGTTAAGTTCAATTGCTCTTAAATTGCCTGTTTTCTGCATTAATTATCTGATTTTGATGAAACTTAGCTTTATGAAAGAAACTTCTTCTTTACAGATCTATCCAGAAAAGTGTCTATAACAAAGAAAAGTCCTTCTCGAGAAAGGCATCTTCAAAACTCTACAATTGTCGTCCAGGAGCTCTTAGGGAGACAATGATCCTCCCCACTTAATCAAATTTCATTTTTAGAGTGTAATTCTAAAACATACTTAAACCTAAAGGATAAGACATCTCATCAAGGGCTGAATTACCATGATCATAAGATTATAATTAACTGACATTACCAACACTGCATATAAAAACAGGGTAATGGCTTGAAATTACATTAATCAAGAGACAAGGGGTCTCATCATGAGTCAGCTTGTTTAGTTAAGTTACAAATCAAGTGAATGGCATTGTCAATATTGGTCACCAAACCAAGACATTGTCCTTCAAGAAACAAAAGATCAAGAGCTGAAGCAACAAGAAAATACTTTAGAAAATAAAGAAAGAAATAAGTACACTTATGATCTTATCTTTAAAATTTCATTCTTATTTAAGTGGGATACTGGATCATTTCTGGTTAAAAGGTAACCCTGTCGAGGCTACGAACGCTTGCTGGTAGCAAAGGCTCTACCTACGACAACTGAGTATACCAAAAACTGATTTAGGGGAGAGACTTCTTACTTTTATCTTTAAAAACCAAGTAAAGACTGATGTACACAAAGGAACTTTATATGAGAAAATAATAATCAAAAGAATGATAGTTATGTAGATGTTGTTTTATTAATAAAGAGTAATATTTCTCACTTTATATTCCATGTAACAATCTTATTTTCAAAACTATCTTTATTTTGGAAGTTATAGAAATTTCAAAAAACTCTCAGAGATAATTGGTTCTTCCACGTGAATCGCCAATTGTTGTGGCATTCAACAACCCCCCATTTATTAAGGATAGTAGTTAATATTATGTTAATAAATGGGGACCCTTCAAAAAATCTATCCAAAAAACAAAACTTAGAATTTAGGGATTTCTTTTATTTTTCGAATAAAGTAAACATAAAAATCAAAACCCCCTTTTTAGAAAAAGTACTAGAAATTTACCTTCACACATATAGCATGACTTAAACCCACCAAAATACCTTTCAAACCCTCCAAAATCAATAAAATCGATTAAGGACTATATTTTCGAAATTATCATAAAAACCAACATAAAATAGTCCTTAAGCTTTTTCCTGCATCGCATAATGCCATTCATAAAGGGCTCGCTTAAAAAAGTCATTGCGAAATGTGCGAGATGCGAAATTGCGATGGTGCGATAACTCTTATCGCATCGCATTTCAGGCGTTTAAGCAAACACCGTATACTTACCACCAGCCAATATTGTGAAATGTGATTAAGACCTGGACCCACTCTTTAAAATATCATAAGAAAATGTTTTAGGTCCGCCATTCAGTAAAAATGGTCTTTTACCTAGGATAAACTTGGCAAGTCACCACATTTTGAAAACAACTAATGAGCGGCTCACACCTCGCATCTCGCAGAAACATAGCGGGAGGTAAGAAAGGTGGAAAGGCATATTGCAATGTTGCGATCTGCGATATTGCTTCACAAATCACACAATCACTATCATCGTAGTTCAAAGGCTGGTCACCCTAGAAGTTTTTTTCTCATTTTATGATGCAAAACATTTGTGAGCATTAAAGCTAAGGGATAACGAATCATTAGTGGTCATTTAGTAAGAGATAACTGCATTTATGTGTGAAAATCCATTTAGCGTGATATGATATCCTCTTACCTGTGTTCAAATAAAACTGCTTTTACCACCTTTACAAGCTATCTGCATTATTCTGTTTTACGTTCATCTTTGTGTATTTGAGAGATGTTATTCTTCACTTCCAGGAAAAGTCCACAGAGCAAAGCATTGAGAACAATGGTGAAGAAAGGCAAGGCAATCACTTCTGAGAAGTCAGAAATGACTCCTCTATTTATGGATACTACATGCAACAGAGAGGGAGGAACCTCTACATGGGAGGTTATGTATAACATACTGGAGGAGGAACAGCCGAGGATTATGGAAACAAAAATTATAGTTGATGGACGTGATTCCTCAGACGCTTCCATGCTAGAAATGACATGCTCATTTTTACACCTCATAGCCGCGCGGTAAAAGATAATCCCTTATACTGACATGGTTAAATGGGTTATTGATGAAGCCAACATCTCAAACAGAGATTTCAAGACAAGAATCCAAGGGTTTATGTGATGTTTACCCCAGACAACCTATGGCTTATGTACCACCTACCAGAGCCACAGGTCATCTACAATAGGCATTTCATGGAGAAGTTTTCCAAAGAAAACAATGACCCAGCAGACTGCACTCAGACTTGGTTCAATAATGAGGAAAAAATCAAGAAAGATAAAAACGGTATGTACACTACTTCGTCTGTTTGTCCCCCTCATAATTTTGTAGCGGCTATGTTATGTAGACTATTTGGCAGACCCGATAGTACTAAGATCTCCCCAGAATGGTTGTCGTTAATAGATGAAGTTTTTAACGCAACTATAATAAATTGGGCACAAATTCTGTCTGACAATTTAGCAAAAGCAATTATTGAGTATAGAAGGAAAAGAAGTGTTGCTTCGAGGGTTTACCCTCCATTCTTTATGAGCACCTATGTCATGGATGCAATTTGTTTTAGTTCGAAATTCCCTATCATGGGATGGAAATGGACTTTTCGAAATCCACTTCCCATTCACATATACCACAAGGCCATATGGGAATCCAATTTTCAACCACATTTTTTCAAGATTTGTCATGGAGTTATTCTCCCTATTCACAAGCGGCTTTATAGTCAAGACACCCACAGGTTTTCCCAAGAAGCTAAAGTTGACATCCTCCTAGTGGCCAGATGGTTCGGGGAGGAAATATTTACACATATTAGGGTTTTTGGTAGCATCACCTCCCCACATGTCCTCCCATACTATGTTCCAGATAAATTTATGACTAGAGAAATAACCTATCAAATAGTTAGTGAGGGAGGAATAAGCAAGACATTAAAGGATCCAAAGAAGGCCATATGACCTACATTCCTTGTACAGTTTGGAGCATTTTCATTACATGACCTAGGGCATGCATTCAAAGAAGTAGAGAACATGCTATCTCCGCGATTACCTAAATTCCCTGGAAGGCAATACGACTCGTTTGACACTCTCAAAAATTTCACTAATCTGGTGAAAATAAAAGTATTCAGCAATGAGGTGGATGCCTTTGATGATATCTCTTTGCAGAAAAACACCTTCATAGAGGTGAAGCATATGGCACAACTACTTTTTATTGTGAAGATCTAGAAATTTTTTATAGTTATAGAGAAAGGAGGTTAGCAAAGGTCCCATTGGACCAATTATTGATTGAACCAATAAGGGAGACTACTCCCTATGTGACCATAGAAGGTGAATCCAAAGGAAACTCTAAGACTGATTCTAGAGCAGAATATCAAGAGAAATCTACCAAGGAATCGCAGCAGTGATCGCAGAATGGGAAAAGCATAAGCATGGAGTTAGTAAAGGATACAATCCAATCTACACAAAAGATAAATGAAGAAGCTTTAGCCAGCAAACAAGCTAAAATCGCTACTACCTCTGCACATCCAATAAAACCCCTGGTAATCCATCTAGAGGAAGAGTGGGATAATTTTAATAAGAGTCTCAACATAGAGAAAGTGGTGCCAGAGTTGCAAATTCCACAACAGAAAAAAACTCTGGAAATTACAATGGAAGAGATTGCAAATACGTAAGAGGTAGAGTACATCCCTGCCACCCCCACTTCCGAAATAATTTTGAGAACTGAAGAAATTTCCCCTCTAGATGTTTCCTATAGCCCACAACATAAGGTCATGGTGAAAAGAGAAAGAAAGAAAAGGAAGTTGGACTCGGCAACTGCTACTACCCCTAAAAATGAACCAATGGATGTTCTATGGAAAGACTCACCCGTTGACCCATCCGCCAACCTTACTAGACTCTCATAATTTGCAAGTGCTTATGAAACGACGACCATGGACAAAGAAACAAAAATACAAATGTTGCTTAGAGAAAAGGGAGATAAAATAACGTTGCTTGAGCAACAATTATAGAAAGTAAACTCTGACTAGCAGGCATAGATATAGTTGGCCAAGCTTCAACGGGTATTTGAACAGATGCAAATAGAACATTGAACCATCTTAGCTGAGAAGGAAGCACAGATGCAGGCAATAACTAATATACACAAATATGATCTAAAATTGATCAGTTTGTTACCGAAGTACTTGGCCTTAACTCCTAGTTGATGCACCAGAAAGAATAATTCTACCATAAGATTTCAGAGTGGAAACCTTATTGTGAAACAAGCGATAAAGTGACAAGTCAAGTCATGGAAATGAGACTTGAATATGACAAGATCTTTAAAAAGGTCTCTAATTTAATAACCTGGAAAAATACATAAAATGGGAGAAAGGCCGACTTGGCCAAGCTAGAAGAATCGCATAAGGAAATCCTATTTGCGAGTTGGGATTCTCATCTTAAAGAAGAAAAAAAGGAAACAACAGACACGGTGGCAGTGGCAAACAATGTCATAGAAAACATCAATGAAAATTTACATAGTGCCAACCTTATGGTAGAATCCATTCTAGGTTTCCTTCCTAATTCGAAATAGCTTGAACATCAATGGAAACATGCAGTGGCAGAAAAAGCAGAAGTGATAAGGCAAATGACCAGGTTAAACTGGGAGGCATATTGGCAACATTTGGTAAATCCTCACAGCCAATGGATGACCCTACGATGCATAACCACTTCTATAGAGAAAATGGCACCAACACTGATTAATATCATATTCACTAGATAGTTGAAAGCTGGAGTCGACCAACCAACATAGCTCAAGCCCATGATGGATATTTGTGATCTGAAAGATCAAATGCAGGATAGTTAGTCACCTTGTTTATTTCCATTTTGATTTTATTTTTGTACAAATTGAGGCAAGTCGTTTAAACCTCTTCAACTATTTTTGTAATAATCTAAATTTAGTTTTATAGTTTTAGTATTTAAACCCTTCTCATGCATTTAGAGAGGGGTCCATAATTTTATCAGAAACAGTCTTCCAAACATGCACTTTTGCCCCTTTGAGGAAGTTCTGGTGAAATTAATGGAACAAGATTTATTTTCTATCTGATTTAGCATCTTCTACTGAAATTGCAGTTTTGTAGTCTTAGATGGTGTTGAATGGATTGAAGATAGATCAATATTACTGAAACACCTGAGTAGGACGTATTATAAGTGGTAATTTTATCTCATAATCCTTTTTACTTATGTATTAAGCAATGATTTCTTCTCAAATTATTTATGTATGAAAGTATGAATATTGATTACCATTATTGCACTTATGTATGATGATGATCTTTATTTTATACTGAATATATGAATAATTCTTTATGCGATATATGTTACAAAATTGTTTCAGCTAAATTTTTATACGAAACAATTATTGTTAAAATAGATTCACTTCTCATCACAATTGAATGATATTTATTACCAATTGTTTTTAGATATTATTGTAGATAACATGTATCGATTCAAATCCCATGTATATTTATAATTAGATGGTGTTTACATTAGGATAAAATGCATGTGATTGTTAGTTAAGATTAGATTACTTTTAGCTTAGACATTACTTTAAAACCACACATATCACCCCATTAGCACAAGCATTAAATAGATTGGGAAACTGGTCCCATTATCCCTAGTTGGAGCCATTAATCCAAATGGAAAAGGAGATGCCAACCAAGGTCCAAACTGGGTGGTTTTCTCCCATGTTGAGGCAATGATTTTCGAGGCTTCAACACAGTGGCGTAAAGCAGAAACAAGAAATAGTTAAACTTGGAAAACCAGTAAATCAGGATATAACACAAATTAGTGAAATTGTGTAAGATGGGTGAGGGGATTATTTATTATATGGAATGGATTACCGTTACAGGAAATCCATTTTTGAACATAAATATTTTTGTTAATGGAAAAAGGAAGAAAAACAACGACAATAAAACAGATAAGCGGCAACATATGTCATATATGGACGCACGACATGTAATGATTGGGAAAGGAAGGCATGGGAAGGGAGTTACCATTGGTGCGTTAACGAAAGGTGTGGGAAAGGATAAGAGGATTTTTTAGGGGGGTTAGTGGTAAGCGATAATGAGCGAGTGGGGTGCGAAGTGTGGAGGAGGTGCCAAGTTGCGAGGGGTCTGCATGGGATGAAACCACTTTTCAGACCCCCCTACCATTATCGCACAACAATGGAAGGGGGTGTGAAATTGCTTCCCCTTCGTTGATCTGGTAGGGAAGAGGATCGTTGTCCAAATGTGCAAGTTCTTTAGTGCTCTACGACAAACTTCTTTTGTCATTTTGTGACTTTGACTTAAAACTTTACAATGTTTATTTGTACAAAAATTAATCACCCATAAAAGGTAATTAAGTCCTAATCTAATCTTAACCTAACTTTTGGCACATTTGTAATAGAAACCATTATTTTTCCTAATTTAATTGTAGCCCTAATCTAATACATCTTTGGCCAAATTTTGAGCATATTAGGCCATCATTTATTCTATTCTATCCTATGTAATAATGTTCCACCAAGATTAAACAATTTTGTGAACTTATTCTCTAATATAAAACATAAATTTAAATGATTTGATCATGATTAAACAATATGATTCAAATAAAGAAAAGGTTGTGGCATTTAAACAAGCTACACACAAAACCTTAATTTATTACAATGTAATTTATTTATTTGAAGTGGAATTTAAACAAGAACACCTATACAAATTTTGATTTTCTTTTGATGGGGTTCTATTTCAATTTTTTTTTTTCATTTTTATTCTTTATTTTTTATACCCTCTTTTATAAATAAAAAAACTAACTTATCAAAAATACAACATGCTACAACATCGGCTCCAATTGGGCACTACTTCCTCGTGCATGTTGCAGAGAACTTGTAGAGCCATGTGCCTTCTCCTCAGGTTAATGGGGTCTCTATTGAAACAAATTGATATTCAGTGATATACAATGATGAATGAATGAGAACCTCTCAATACTGAATGTAGTGCTTCAAGTATTTCCCATTGACAGGAAATGGGGAATATTGTCCCTCCTCATTCTACAGGATGAAAGTGTTATTACCCTTAACCTCAACAATGCTAAAAGGTCCAAAACAAAGGTTATCAAACTTTCCATGTTTTCCTTTGTCTTCTCTTCTAGCATCCCATATTAATACCAAATCACCTTCCCTAAAATATATTTCCCTAGCTTTCCTATCAAACAAGCTTTTCATTTTGTTATGATATTTCCAAAGTTTGTAATGAACTTCATCTCTATCTTCATTAAGTTCTATAATCTGATTTATCCTTCTAGAGAAACCATCAGGCTCTTCATTTGACTCTTGTAAGAACTTCATGACAGGAAAAGCTAAATGTGTAGGAAATATAGCTTCTTTACCATAAACAAGATAGAAAGGAGATTTACCTGTTGATATTTTTGGTGATATTTTGTTGGCCCAAAGTGCATAAATGAGATGAATATCCCAACTCCTTTTATGATCCACCAATGTTTTCTTTATGAATTTAACCAAACTCTTATTTGAGGACTCTGCCAATCCATTTCCCTATGGATAACATGGAGTAGAATGATGCAACAAGATTTGGTATTTCTCACAGAGCTCAATCATCTTGACACCAATGAATGTTGTTGCATTTTCTGTCACTATTTGCCCGGGGAATCCAAATCTAGACAATATTTATTCTTAAATAATTTGATAACTACAGTATCAACTACATTTCTAACTAGAATGGCCTCTACCCATTTTGTAAAGTAATCTATGGAAGTAAATATCCATCTGTGCTGACTACTTGATGGAGGATGAATTTCACCAATGAAATCCAATCCCCATTGAAGGAAAGGTGCTTGGACTAGTATTGGAACTAATGGAAGTGTTGATAATCTCTGCTTTCTAGGAAACATCTTACATTAAGTACAACTTCTAACCTTTTCTCCCACTTGTGTAAGCCAAATAGGCCAGTAAAATCCTACTCTTAAAATATTGTGTGCTATAGCCCTCTAGGCATAGTGCCCTCCATAAATGCCTGCATGAAATTGATCAATGATCCCTTCTGCCTCATTTTCTATTAGGAAAAGTAAAAGGATGTTAAGATGATCCTTCCAATATAGATTTGCATTAAAAATATATTATTTTATGGCCTTCAACTTCAGTGTTTTACGTCGATTCTTTGTGAATTCGGATGGACACTCAAAATTTCTTAGAAACTTCAAAATATTAGTGTACCAATCAGATAATAATTTTTTTTCATTAATGTAATTGGAATTGACTGGTCTTATGCAAAAGGTTCTTGTGGATTCTTCTGTGTTGGGATTTCAGAAGGTTCTTGTGGATTCTCCTGTGTTGGGATTTCAGAAGGTTCTTGTGGATTCTTCTCAATTGGGATCTCAGAAGGTTCTTGTGGATTCTCTTGTGTTGGGGTTGCAGAAGGTTCTTTTGGATTCTCCTGTATTGGGGTTGCAGAAGGTTCTTGTGGATTCTTCTCAGTTTGGATTTCAAAAATAGAATTTATTCCCAAGATCTTACAATTTGACTTAGCAAGGATCTTAGCGAGGCCTTGACCCTTTACCAACTCAGTAGTCTTGATAATGATATCATACCATAAAATCTTAGTTATCCATCTTCCTCTCCTTCCATATGTATCAGGCTGAGTTAAAACAATTTTAACAACACTATTGGGTACGTATGAAATAACAGAAGAATGAAGGAGATAGACTCTAAAAGCTTTCAGAGCTTGAACTAAAGAATAGGCCTATTTTTCAATGATGTCATACTTTATCTCAACGTCTCTCATGACTACTAAAAATTGAAATAGGTTGGTCATCTCCATCTTTATTCTTTTGCAAAAGAACAACAACGAAGGTAGTTTCAGAGGAAAAAGAAAAGATACTGAATGGTTTAGAGTAATCTAGGCTGGCTAAAATGGGAGCTTCTACTATAGCCTTTTTAATATGATCAAATGCATACCTTGTAGGAATGGTCCATTTAAATTCATGATTCTTTCTCAGCATATTAGTGATATCCTTAACTATTTCAACATAATTAGGATTAAACCTTATTAAAAAAAAATCCCAAGGAAAGCTTGAATTTCCTTCTTATTCCTTGGTAATGAAAGTGCTTGTATAGTTGAAACGCTTTTAGGATCAATGACTACTCCTTCCTTAGAAATGATATGGCCAAGCAATTTTCCTTCTTGGAGTGAAAACAAGGACATTTTGGGATTAAGGGAAATCCCAAAATTTATACACTTGTCAAAAACATTCTCAAATGCTTTAAATTATTTTGGTCAGGATTGGAAAAAACAGTTAAATCATCGAGATAAATTACAAGAAATTTGTTTGTCTTACCCACAAATGCTAAGTCCATAGCTTGTTGAAATGTATCTCCAGCTTTAGTTAACCCAAAAGGCATCTAGGCATACATGAATGTGCCCCAAGGAGTTGAAATCTATCCTCTAGACTAACCATAATCTGATTATATCCAAAAAAACAATCTAATATAGAAAATCTATTAGCTCCTAAAACTTTCAGAAGGAATTGATCCATCTTGGGTAATGGATAATTATCTTTGAGAGATGATTTATTCAAATTCCTAAAATCCACACATAGTCTAATTTCATCATTCTTCTTTCTCACTAGAACTAAATTAGCTACCCAATCACAATATCTCAACAGAACTATAATTTTAGCATCAAGTAGATTTTTGAGTTCCTTTTTAATAATAGGAAGGAGGCAATATTAATTCTCATTAATTTTTTCTTAAAAGGTTTAGCCTCTGGTTTTAATGGGATTTTATGTTCAATGAGAGATGTATCATATGTATTTAATTCATTATAAGACCAGGGAAAAACATCTTTTTAGGCTTTAAGGAGGGCTAAATATTTGTCTTTGGCTTCCATTGACACAGATGAAGAAATTTTAACATTTCTAATTTCTTCAAAACTTCCAATGTTACAAATTTCAATATTTTCCTCAGGTGAATTTGATAATGGATTTTTGGGAACATCATTATGATCAAAGAGATTCTCAAGAGGGGCTAACCATTTTGGAATAAAATTGTTATATAATTGAATAATGCTATGATCAACCAATTTTGAGTCAAATTGTGGTGTTTAATTTTTGTTGTAAACTTCATGATTATTAAGTTGTTCTTCCTCGACTTGCAGGATTGAAAACTCATCAATAACTTGCAAAAAGGATTTTAGCTACTCGTCATCATCAAATATCTGCCAATGTTTAAGATTGATAGGAATATATGGTCTATACTTAACTTGAATTTGATATTGGACAAGAATTTCATTAGGAACTTTAAAAGAACTAGCAGAAGCAACCAAGGAATCTGCATGAATATTTTATCTCTAAGAATAACAGTGATATGGAATGCTGAAAAGAAATTTTCAATTGAATCCAAAATTTCACTCCTATAAGATCTAAGTCTAGGGTGCTTAGTTTGATAAAGATACCTTACTTGTTTGACAATAAGTTCAGAATCACTGAATACACTTAGATTTTTCACCTCAAGACTTCTTGCTAATTCCAATCCTAGCAGAAAAGCTTCATACTGCTACATTATTAGTTACATCGAATTCAAGCTTATATGATTGGGTAATATTTTCTTTATTTGGTGATATTAATACAATTCTAGCTTCTGCTCCTTCCTTTGTGAAAGAACCATCAAAGTACAATTTCCAAATATTAGTGTTGATGGTTTTAGGCTTGTCAAGAATGTTTTCAATAGTAAGCTGAGTATTTTGTGAATATTTCACAACATCCAGAGTCTTGATCTACTACATAAATAGGATTATTCCTCACTTGAACAGATTTACAAACAATATTCATGAATCTTACCTCTCTATATAATCTAAGATGCTCACCCCCATATACAAGAATGATAGCATAAGACATGTCCATTTGTAGGCTTCCTCCTAATTTGGCACAACAAGGTCTTGATAGCAGCATGCCAAATTTGGGAGGAATGTTAGTGACTACAATGTCTAAAACCACACTCTTAACAAGGATCTGAACTAAACTAACTACCAGATCTTTTATAAGTCCAAGATAAGGTACTTTCTTGGAGTCAAAAGTGTAAAGATCATGATAAGTTCTAGTGAGCTCTAATTGTAGCCGGTCCATGATTACCTTTGGCATCATATTATGGGAAGCCCCATAGTATAACATGCAGTCATATAACAAGAAACCATTAATTTTTAGAGTCACATAAAAAGGTGGTACATTTTCATCAATCATGTCTGGGCTAGGACCAAAGACTACTGAAGGTTTTTCATCTTGTAGGCTTATCATATCCCCTTCGGCATCAACATTGTATGAATATATCCATTTAGAAACTTGGTTTCTATACCTAGGATTCGTTGATTATTAAAATAGAGGAATGGTTATTTTAACTCTTTCTAGTTCCCTTTCAACATTGAAAGTGGTTAAAACAATTTTATCAATTAGAGTTTTCTTAAGCTATTTGATTCAATGGTTGAATGGTTGTTGTTTGAGTTTCGGTAGATTTGATTTGAGGTTCATTTACAATAGGAATTTTTTCAGGTCTACCACACCCTCACCTAGGTCTTAGATTGTATCTCCTATTCACTTTTGCAATTAAAAACTCATAAAAAGGCCTAATATTTTGAAATTTGAGAGTCTACTTGATCTTGAGAAGACTGATTTAAAGGGTGAGAAACAATAGCATTTTGTAAACATGAATGATCCAAATTATTTATATCTTTAGAAATAAAAGGGCCAATGTCTTCTATTGTTGGTCATCATTCATCAATGGGAGTTGGATATGTTGATTAGTAATTGGTTTTTACAAAATTTGAGTTTGGGGGGCTCTTCTAAATTGAGTTTGAGGTCTAGAAACAGTTTGTTGTATTGTTCTAGGCTGAGTTTATATCTCTGAGATTCTATTTGAAAGTTTTCCAAGTAATTATGTGATCTCATCTATCTTTTGATCATCATTTTTAGCTTTTGAGGAAGATCCTTCTTCCTTGATCTTCATTTTCCTTTCATCTTTTTCAGCATTGGCTTTAAGTTTAGTTGATGCTAACCTATTAGCCTAAACTTCTATAGCCTTTTTTTCATGTCTTGTAGGGTATGGGATGTCCTTTCCCCAAGCATGACTGAAAAGTCATCATCAAATGATTTAGAAAATCGAACCTTTTTTGCTGCTCCTGGTGGTTTACAGTCAGGTGGCATCTTATGATAGATTTTATTAAATCTTTTTACGAAATCTACCATTGGTTCACCATGGTTTCTTTTGAGTTCTTCAAATTATGTAAGATAGTGAATTAGATCCTTCTTAACACCCCACTGATTCTTGAATATGGTAGTTAATTCATTCCAAGAATGAATTAAATCATCTTTCAATTATCTAAACCAAATCCTAATGTTTCCCTCTATTGATTGAATAAATAATATCATATATACATATTCATGTTCAATGCTCATATTATCAGAAAAATATATGAAGGCAACTAGATGATCTTCAATAGACAAACTAGTTTCTCCATTAAACCTTGGTAGGTGTTTTAAATAACCATCAGGAAAATTATTAAGTTGGTTAGGAAGATGTAAGGCAACATACCTAACTTGAATAATAGGTTGAAAGGAAACCATATTTGAAGATGAAGATGAAGATGATTCATTAGAAGAGGTGGGAGATGATGTAGTAGAGGATGAGGTGGAATATGGTGAAGCTATATGTGAAGATGGAGTTGTAATAGTAGTAGGAGGAGGATGGAAAAGTTGATGATCCCTAAAAGTTTTAAAAGGTGTTTTAATAACTAGCTTCTAAACCTCTGTTTCAACTTGATCTTTATTTTCAAACAAAGGGTTTGAATATACAGAAAAGGTTTCCTCAGGTTGAGCAGAAGTAGATGGAAATGTATAATGATTGGGGAAGATAAAATCAGTAGGTTTTAGTTTCGGTAAATGTACATCTAGTTCTTCTTCTGACTTGGATGGATCTGAAAATATTTTAGGGAGTTTATATGATTCCAAAGATTGGACTAAGAGAGCTTACTGTAGATCAACTCCTTTAGATAATAGTTTTAAAACCATAGGTGTTAGATTGGGCAAATCTAATTGGGATGGAACGAACCTAAAGGGATGAGAAGATGAAATATCTTTAGGCTATAGGGGTACAAAAGAAGAAGTAGAAGATTCAAGTCTCCTTCTAAAAGAGGCTTCTCTTACCAGTTTCTTTGGATCAGATAAAGGACAAAAATTTTGAGAATCGGAATGAGATCTGGTATTTTTTGAAGGAATTGGATTGGTCTTATGGAGTCATCAGGTGAAATACTTTAACCTACAATTTCTTTATTAACCTTAAAGAAAAAGTCCTAACCATTTTCCTAGGGAAAATAGTTCATTTTCGCTCCCCAACAACAACACCAATATGATGTTTTCCTCTGATATGACTCTAGGTTAATTAATCATGCCAGAGCATCTAACATGTTTTGTTTGTTTTTAACGTTTTTGGATGACCAATGTTATGAACAGTTTGAAAATAGGTGCTTAAACTTTAACACTTTCCAAATAAAATGAAAGGGTTGTCTATTTGTCTAAAATAGTTAATTTATTTAAATTGAGTGAATAGAAGAGTCTTAATGAATTACAATTCACTAAATATTCAAACAAAATATTTAATTGATCATAAGAAAGAAAGTAGGTAAACAATGTTTTCTTTGTCAACAAAATATATTTAATCTTATGCAGATGGGTGTGACAATTAATTGATATATAGGAGTTTATAATAACAGATAATTTTATAAACTATTCTCTAATTATTGTTTATAACTTCACAGTGGATTTAAGGCTGATTGATACTTAGTTTGATCTTACCCAAATTTATTCATAAATACTTAAATATATGAAGAAAAACATAATGAAATGAACACATAAGAAAAACTTACAAGGAGACAAACTATAGGAGGAAAATTCAGAATCCTTTCATTAATTTGAAGAAAATCTCTAACTCGATTAAAATTTTTCTTTGAAAGCTCATCCAAGGGTTCAACCCTTAGTAAATTGAAGAAGGAGATATTTATACAAAAATAAAATATCTTCTATAGACTTCTTAAACAAGAATACAAAAATAGTACAAAACTATTGTAATCTTAAAACTCCTAAGTGTTGGCACTATCTTTCAGGAATTTGTTGATGATATGGTTCCCAAAAAGTGTTTCCCAGTTGTCTGTTAGTTGGTGATAAAAGTTCCTTGATAGTTTCACATAAGTGATCCCACCTATCTTGACTTGGTATAGAAATATTAACTAATTTTATGTAAACTTCATCAACCTCGGTATACTTTTCAAACGTAGGCTTATTAACAAAAATATGTTTGATTTCATGCTTAATTATTAAATCGAAATCCAAAGCTTCTAACATTTCCTTCCCTATAAAATGATCCTTTATACCCTCAAATATAGCTTTATCAGTTGCAATTGAATAAATACTTTGACAATATTCCTCCAAATTGATCAACCTGTCATCTGGTGCCACTAATACTGGTAGTCCTCTCTGGTTCAGTAAGTTAAAATTGAAATGAAACCTTTGAACAACAGGTTTCAAGGCTTGGCACTTGGTCTCCAACTAAGTCATGAGATTCTTTTTCTGCAAAAACTTATCAATCTCCAAAATAGTTTTTGTCATGTCCATAATTTGTATATGCTCTAACTCAGCTCTGGTTACTTAGGTGCAGGATCCTTTTGATTTCTAGACTGATCCTAGGCTCACTCTGACTGCTGAGAATCGGTGCAACTGGATGAATAAAATAGTTATTGAAGTTTGAAAAGTTGAACTCAGTTGAGTTCCTCCTGATCAATGAAGTCCACTTTGTGACTGCTTGAATCACTTGTTGATCATCTGCTTGTGTAAAATAATAGGTAACCTGTCTCCATCAAGGTCTTTCGTTCTAGTGGTAAGTTTAGTGGTGGAGTAAAACAGAAACAAGAAATAGTTAAACTTGGAAAACCAGTAAATCAGGATATAAGAAAAATTAGTGAAATCACATAGCAGGGGTGAGGGATTATTTATTACAAGGAATGTATTACCATTACGTGAAGGTCGTTCCTGAACAGAAATATTTTCATTAATGGAAAAAGGAAGAACAACAACGATAGGAAAACATATAGGCAGATAGGTGAAAATAAATATGGATGCGTGACATGTAATTATTGGGAAAGGAAGGTGCAGGAAGTGAGTTATCATTGGTGTGATAAAAGAAGGCGCGAGAAAGGATAAGCAGATTTCGAGGGGGGGGTAAATAGTAATGAGCAAGGGGGGTGTGAAGTGCGGAGGAGGTGCCATGTTGCGAGGGGCCCACGTGGGATGAAACCACTTTTCAGATCCCCCCTATAGTTATCATACAGTAGTAGAAGAGGGTGTGAAATGGCTTCCCCGCAGTTGATCTAGCGGCGAAGAGGATCACTGTCCAAATGTGCAAGTTCTTTAGCGCTCTGCGACAAAATTCTTTTGTCATTTTGTGACTTCAACTTAAAACTTTACAATGTTTATTTGTACAAAAGCTAATCACCCATAAAATGTAATTAAGTCCTAATCTAATCTTAATCTAACTTTTGACACATTTAGAATAGCAATCATTATTTTTCCTAATTTATTTGTAACCCTAATCTAATACATCTTTGGGCCAAATTTTGAGCATATTAGGCCATCATTTAGTCTATTCTATCCTATGTAATAATGTTCCACCAAGATTAAATGGTTTGGTGAACTTATTCTCTAATCTAAAACATAAATTTAAATGATTTGATCATGATGAAACAGTATGATTCAAATCAACCATGGTTGTGGCATTTAAACAAGCTGCACACAAAACCTTAATTTATTACAATGCAATTTATTTCTTTGATGTGACATTTAAAGAGGCACACTTATACAAATTTTGATTTTCTTTTGATGGGGTTTTATTTCATTTATTTTTTTTTCTATTTTTTCTATTTTTTTTCTTTATTTTTTATACCCTCTTTTAAAAAGAAAAAAACTAACTTATCAAAAATAAAGCATGTTACAACACCACATAAAACCATAACTCACGTGGAAAATTTATTCTAGAAAACATTAAAGCCTCACTCCATTGATATGGTAATAGGTTCAACAATGAGCTAAGGAAAAGGAACCATGGAGGGAGGATAAAAAACCCTCTTCGACTCTAGTATAGTGATGGCAACTAGAGAAAAATGGTGAAATGGAAACTCAATCCCTTATGCTTTGGCGCGCTTGCAAAAAATGGAACTATAGAGGGAGGATAAAAAACCCTCTTTATCTCTAGTATAACAATGGTGGCTAGGGAAAAATGGTGAAATGGAAACTCAATCCCTTCTGCTATGGCATGCCCCTTGCAAAAGATATTTAGTTAATAAATTAGGTATACATGTCATAGTTTTTAAAGAAGATTTTGATTTTAGATTACATATTTTATAAATACTTCATAATAAGACCAAATCAATTTAACTATTTTCCATAAACATTTTTTTAATCATTAATTTAAATATATTTTCAACTCTTCTTCCACGAATTTAATGAATTAATCTAACATTTTACTATGCATAACATAAACTTATCTCAAACTCAATATTTTATGTAATCACACTTTAATTTTTTTATAAATATAAGAAATAAATTTAGATCAGTCCACAACATTTAAATATTCTTTAAATATTTTTCATAATTGTTATGAAAACCTTTATTATTAATCACTATCAATATCATAAATCCATATCAATATTTTAGGTAATGGCATTGTCAGATTTTTCATTAATATTAAAAATGCTTTGGAAATGATCGCAATGTAGAGAATAAATCTTAATTTTTCAACCTTTTCATGAATATAATGAAAGCTTTTATTTTTTTGTTTTCTAAGTTGTTTGAATCTTGATATAATTGCACATTTCATTTTTGGCTTGAGAAATCAGGTGTCTAAGTTGTCAAAATCACTCAGGAATCACACCCAACCTAGGGCACACTAGCCATTAGCATGGCTAGATTTTTGCCCATGAAGCTTTGAACTGATAACAACATCACAAAGTTCTTTAACAATACATCCCATCACCCTCTATTTTATGCCACATGAATTAATGAAAAATTTTATTATTGATCATTATCCATAGCATAAATTTATTTTAAATATTATGGAAAAAAAATTCTCTACTTAATTTTCCAATACTACGAATTCATGTCCATAATTTTTTAATATTATTTTACTAAATACAAACTATTTATACTTAACTAATATTTTTTTTAATAAATACACCACATTATAAATATAAAATTATATAACAAAATAAAATGATAAACAAGTATATTTTTTAACTTAGGTAAACTAAAACTAAGATTTTTGTTCAATCCCTCTCTATGCTTGATACATTCGAGGCTAATAGAGATTAATGTTGGCGTAGATATTATGGAGGATAGTTACCTTTGTTTCCACATACTTGAGGAGTGTGGATATGAGCATTCATAGTTATAGATGTCCCACGTGGATTCCATGACACATTAAGTTGTTGTGTGCAATAAGTATAATTGCTACAAAGTTTATGTTTGACGAAATGAGATATTTGTGTTATATGTCAATAAAATTATTGCAATTAGAATTGGGGGACTGCTATAATTTATGTCTTGTATGTCGTATATATGGAATTTTTATGTCACGCATGAAATGGGGTTGATATGGGGACCTAGACAAATAATACATTTGCATTAGCATGAATGGATCAACTCTCATAACTCCAAATACCTAGAAGGGTATTTTAATAAAATGTCACCATAGCCATTTTTAATATTTGAAGCAGATTCATATGGAGTTTTAATAATAATAATTTAATTTTAAGGATATGTTTAATCTAGACATCTAATTGGTACATGAGACTCTATTTGTTCTTTAGATATTAAATTGGTATATGAAACCTCCTTATTTCATGACATTAAATTAGTGTATAAGAACTCATTTTTTATAGGACAAGAGACCCACCTCCGTACAATAGTTTGACCATTAAATATTATGGAGATATACATAATCTACCACCTTTGTATTTGAACTTGCAACCTCTTAAATGGAAATACATGTTTTTAACCATTAGACCAACTAATTGTGGGGTAGCTACTACTTATGAAGAGGTAGGGTAGTGCTTTGATAGATTGAAGTTTTTTGTTGGAGTTAATTTAATGATCACAAATTTATTATTTTTTAATAATATGTTGCTTAATAGAGGGGTAGACCATCTCATCAAGGTGGGGCATTTTAATCAAAGATATCAACTTTCCATTGTCATCCCATTTGTGCACAATTTAATAATCATGCAATTAAATGAACACATTTTCATGGTCCACCAAGTTCTCCTTTTAAAATATCGACCCCTCCTCATGTGAGTTCCCTACAACATCTAGAGAAAATAGACTCCCAACATGGTTATGTTCAAGTATTGTCCCTTCCCTCTTATTTTGTGAAGGAAAATATGTAGTTGTTTTCTAGTTGGATATGTTGATGGTATTTGTATAATATATAAGTTAGTAATTCAATTTGGAATGTATTTAACTATAATGATCCAATGAAAGTACAATAATTAATAGAATATCCATGATAAGTAGCATATTATAAAAAAATATTAATTTGGTTTAAAGGTATTAAGTCACTACCATGATTCCTAGGAGAAATAGTTGTTCCATAAGTATTTTCATCTAAAAAGATACTTCTTAGTTCAAAGTAGTTTTTTGATCTCTAACATATCTACGTATTAACTTATATACCCTTCCACACCTATCCTTGATCATAATCCCTTAGTGATTAAGGGTTTTAAATATGTATTGGCCATGGACTTATAGCATAACATTGATCTATATGACGTTGATGATGATGATGGTGATGATGATGATGAAGATGATGATGATGATGATGTTGATGATGATGTTGATGATGATGATTCAAATGATGATGAAATTAATGACAATTTTGAAGACAAATATTATGGTGATGAAGGTGATGAAAATGATGATGATGATGATGATAACTAGGAAATTGAAAATTTAAGGTGAACGAAAGAGAACAAACAAACTGAAAACATATAAATACATACCTCATGCCTTTCAACATTCTGATATCATTAATATTCTTCCTCATCAAACTCATCATCTGTATCATCCAGTTTAGAATTCATGTTCAAAGGATTTTCCATATCAGCGTCATCATCCAAAACATGGTCTTCTAAATTTGGTTTTATTTCTTCAATTTCTTCATGTAACACATCATCAATATCATCTAGTTCATCCAAAATAAAATTTTCTTGATTAACATATCCTTGAAATTATTCGAAAACTTCATCTGACACATGAATCCCATGCTCCTCTACATCATCTTATTCTTTAATTTCATCTTCTTCTGCAACATTATACTTTACCTTCCTTCCTCTTGGATAATATCTAACAACATATGGACATCCCGCTTTACCTAGAACCTCTACATAAAATACATGTTCACATTAGCTTGGAAGAACATAGCACTATGATCTTGGCGCAACATTCCTTGTATTAACCATGGTGAATCCATTAGCATTCTCAATAATAGTTCTATCAGGGTCATGTTCATGGATTCGTATCCTGAACCATTTGACATCGAACAGAACTAGTTTGAAAGATTTAAAGTCACATTCAAGTATATCATCTAAATACCCATAATA
The DNA here is from genome assembly GCA_000404065.3 of Pinus taeda. NCBI lineage: Eukaryota > Viridiplantae > Streptophyta > Pinopsida > Pinales > Pinaceae > Pinus > Pinus taeda. The sequence goes on along the minus strand of APFE030419576.1, from coordinate 32,737 downwards.
TCAATTGTTAAAGACTTCTGGATGTCTAACACCTCTAAAAGAAACATTGATAACTTGAAATACTATAGTTATCCCTACGGTGTAGGTAAATTATCAATGCGGATAAAGACAATTTCTCTAGCCCAAGAGAGCAGGTCTAGCCACAAACAAGCAATCTAGTGAAAAATTCCTTATGCTAGAATCAAATAAGAGGGCCTACCTCTTAGAATTCTATTATGCTTGATGATGATCCTGCTTCCTTACTCTAGCTACCTTTAGCTTCCTTTGAATACCTGAAACAAGCAAAAAAACAACAACAACAAATGTGACAGCATACAAATTGCATTCAGCCTACTTAAAAGGTCAAGGAATATTAAGCCATCAAAAGTGAGATAACACTTAATGTAGGAAATCCATCAATAGTTGTATTCATATAAGTTCATAAAGAGATTACAACCAATGCCTTGACGTTGCAGGTCTCCTTCGATGTATCTGCGTTCCCACACCTCCGCTAGCATCTCATGGATAGCCCCAACAAGGGAAGTTTTAGGCTTATTCCTTTTAGTTCAAAGCAAAACCAAACACACTATTCTCCCTCCACAAACATAAACTAGAAGGTTACAAGCTATGATATCTTGTTGGTTATTCAAGCTCCAAAAATACTAAGACCAGTTTATCTTGTAAAATGAGGAGTTTATATAGCTCGAATGGAGGGGAGATGGTTCCTCTTATCATGGGAGAGGCCTTATCTCTTGGGTTTGTTCCATCTAGCCCAACCATTTACTAAACTTCCATTCTGAAGCTTCTAGACATGGAAGCTTCGACTCCATATTTAAAAAACTTGCCAAAAGAGGATTGGTGTGAATGAGAAAAAGATCATTTGCATCGTACGATGCTAGGATGAGTTTTAGACTCTGCAAATCAGTGCGAGGAGAAAATGGGTCATTAGCACTACTCTTGTAAACTGGGGTAAAAGGAATATTCTTGGGAAATCATGCAAGAGGGAAATGTTATATTCATGAAGAGGGAAATAATGGGAGTCTCTTCATGATGGGAAAGCATGTAGGGTTCACTGTAGAGGTCCTCTAGGATCGAGGAACAGGGAGTATAGGGACAGTGACAAAATGTTTTATAATAGATGCCCCCTAACACATGAAGGTCGAACTAGAGTGAGGGGTGAAATGATTTACAAGTAGATGCGGGGAACATGATTTCATCATCGGAAAACCTACAAGCAACCATAGATACATATACATCATTAAAACTATGACAAATGATACATGAATCATGGTATGGATGCAGCCATCAAGAGAGAGATCATGCAAATAAATCCAAGGCATGGGCACAACCATCCGATAAAGAGGATCATATCGAACTAAGGTATGGTTGTAGCCATCCAATAATGAGAAGGATCACATATAACAACTCATGGCATGGTCACAACCATCCATCTAAGAGAGACATGCATATCAGCATGATCATGTCACATTTCCTTACAACTTGGACTTTAGTAATCTGAGCCCAAGGTATTGCGCCCCAACACGACCCGACCAAATTACAAATTCTAACATGTGAATAGATGTATCAAAGTCAAACATGTTATAAAATTTCTTGATTACCAGTCAATGATGTGAAGTGTTAACAAGCACGAGAGAAACCACCAATAATGGCAATGGCACTCAAGGTACCAGCAGCACAATCCATGGAATGTGAATAAGGAACCAAATTCGAACATCTGTGAAATCATTCAATCGAAATCCAATGATGTGAGATTGTCATCGAGTGCGAATAACTTGCCATTAGCGCATGTAATCTCTAAGGTACTAGAAGGGAGTCTCTCGACCAACTTCCCGGATAATGAGCTGAAGTCAATGGGAAGTGACCGTGTCAAAGGAGGGCCATGATGTATCCCACATCATCAACATGAGCGAAGGGATGAAATGATTATGGATGATATAGAGGATCAGGAATGAGTGTAACTGCAGAAGGACAACTCTTGAACATATCAGCGACACAACTTCGGAATTTGGCATCTTTTGGATCCATAGGATCAGAGGTCATGATGATGTGGTAGAGATCAAATGGAAGGAAAAAATGAACAACCCAAGCCAGGAAAGTCAATGATGAAGTGAGGATATCCCAACCCAACATGAAGTAGAAAGTTTCATGTTCAAGAGTGAGCTATCGACACAACTGATAGAATTTCCCATTTTCCCCCACCATTTCTGGCAGGTACCCAATAATTTTCAAATCACAAGCCTGAAGGGGATATCATGTGCTTGCACTGTAATTCCATCCTTTGGATGAATCCAACCTAGTAATATTAATGAGCCATAGGAAGGAGAAGCTCATGTTTGTCATGGCGAAAAAATCCGATGTCTTTTTAATGTTTTAACAAGTCTGACAAAGGTATAACTCAGTATCTTTTTCATGTTTATAGAGTTCAAAAAACACACGGAAAATAAAACTCCACATGGTCCCTTTTTGTACATTTGTGTCTCTCAAGCCTGAAAAGGTAGAAACTGATACTTGAGAGAACCACTTGACCATTTTATTTAAGGAGTACCTTTTTTGTAAATAGTTTATCCCATCCCAAAAAAGGGGTAAATGTATACTGGGTAAACGACGTTTTGTAGCCTTTAACAAGTTCAAAATGAAAAGAGATCGACAATCGTTTCATTTTTAAAGAGTCGGAAAAGCGCTTGCAAGGGGAACCCCTATGTTATTCTCTTTAACGAGTCAAAAAGGGAAAAATACTTGGTGATCTTTTCATTTGAGTTTTATGAGTTGAGAAAAGAGCTTAAACACGACTCCAGTACCATCATCAGTAATCTGTCACTTGTTACTAAACAAGAGGTAAATGTATTATCCAATTTTTGAGGTAAAATAGATGAAAAATGCTTCTAAAACCCTAAAATTTCATGAAAAATGAATAAAAAGAGGAAAAAGTAAATATTTTTTTACCATTTTACCATTTTACCTTGTGTGGAGAAATTTTTACCCATTTGTGCCCTATATTTTCAGGATCAAATTTTGACAGATCTGGGAGACCATTCGATGATCTGTCAGTTGCAGGTAAGAGATAAGACCCTTAGCTTCATTTCATGCCTTTTTTTCCTATTTATAACAAATATATATATATATTTTGGAGGATATTTTAGCAAAAAAAATTAACCCTTAGTCGGCGTGATTTCCAGGCACGGGATAACGCTGATCGAGGGTCATAAACACCATCAAGTGTTCCATCGGCACTACTATTTTTAAAATAGTCGTGTTGACGCCATGAACATAAAAAAAATTTGATTTCTTGCCCAATTTATCTGCTTTGAATCCAAATTTCTTTAGCCAAGGATGAATGTTGACTTAATTCTATGGTTTTTGTAGGGAAAACACATTGAAAAATGGTTGATTGGAGAGAATGTGAGCATGCGGAAATTGATTCACAGGCATTGGAAGACCAAAACTACTTAAATGCCCTAAGGAACTATGGGCTCCCCAAATTATTCCTCACACCAAGTCTTCGGGCTCAACCCGAGTTGCTGCAATATTCAATCAGTCTTTGGGATCTCAATTGGGATGTTTTTGTGATCCGAGGCCAATAACTTGAATTGGAAACCTTTGACATCTATTTCATCACTGAACTGTCTTGAAGAGGGTAACCAGTCAATCTGTATGGGGCTAGGCCTATTGGGCCAAGTGTAAACATGTTGCTTGCAAAACACTGCCTAGAAGCACTAGAATCAAAGAGCATCAAGGTAGAGGTCATGAATGTTCAGGGCCTTGTGCTAAAACTACCATTTTTGACCATAAACAGAGTGGTTGGGGCCCATGCACTACATGAGTCCAATAAATCCAAGTTCCAATATGCTATAGATTATATGACGTCAAATATCTTCAACTGGGCAGAAGCCATGAAGGTAAACATGAAACGCCAGTTATCCAAAGCCAAGGCAGGAAACCCGAAGTAGTCTAGATATGGTTCCATTCTACTGACCTTCTTTTTGGATAAGATCCCGCTATTTCACTACTATCTTGCAAAGGTGAACTCGCCATTACCACGAGACCCACAGATGGTCTGTTGGAGTGAACTAATGCCTAGAATCACCAGGGGCTAGCATATGTCATACAAGCCTACCTTCTTTTCGTGGCTAAGGCATTAGCTGATTGTAGTAGAGGATTGAACTTATAGTGGTACTGACTTCCGTAGCGATCTAGATATGCCACTCCCAGAGGGAGAAAATTATGATGATGGAGGTAAGAAAAACACTTTTAATTTTTGATTTTTTATTGTTTTTGAAATATATGCATTCATGACATTTCAATTTTGTAAATGCAAACGTGGGACCAGAGCGACCAGCCGGGATGTCACTGATCACCGGGCATGTTACTTGGTAGTTTGATATTGGTTCTTATCAGGAAGGAGTTGATAATGAGGAGGAGATCGTGCGAAACCTTGAGGGATTGACTAGAGGTATCCTAGAGTATGCCTGGATGGGTGACATTCCATGCCACTATTAGCGGCACGCAGAGGGGGTATGAGACCAAATCCACCGACTACTGACTCATGTAGTATGAGAAGTAATGTGCTATCATGAGAACCATGCCGAATATTCTATAGTTTAGCATTTTATAGTTTTGAGGCCTGCGAACCACGGACGTAATTTAACACATATATTATTTTTTGGGGTTTTGATGTATGACACTCAAACGTTATCGACACACACACACAAACACACATATATATACTATATTTTTTGTTTACTATGGTACAAATTTTTTTTTTTCACATATTTCGCAAATTTCTGTCTAACACATAATTAGCTAATGCATATGTTAATGTATTCATATTCCTAGGAATATGATGATATGTGATGTAATCAAAATTTCTTTCTAAGAGATGGATATGCAAATACATTCTTAATATCTGAGGGTTTCTAACGGAATATTGCTTATTGAGCTGAAGAACAACAAGTTGTGAATCAAGGTTGACAACCAATACCCAAATGTCAAGAGAAATGTCTTCCGACAACAATTCGATAACTGCACTATACTCAACAATGTTATTAGTTGTTTGACCTAAAAAAATACCTTGAAGATCAATCAACTCACCATGGGGGTCATAAATGGCCCATGTCGTGGAGGATAGATTCTAGGTTCTATGAAAAGCACCGTCAACGAACCTGATGTGAGGATTCACAGACATCTACAGAGTAGGCGAAGACATAGTAAGTAAAAAAGTTGATTGAAAAAAACACACCAAACCACACTACACAAAAATGAATAACACACTATTGTACAAAAGTAGCCATGCAAGATGACTCAGGCATAGTACTTTTTGAGAGAATCCATGCTTGGATTCGGGTAATCAGTAAATAAAGAGGAAAGTTGGAGTTCCACCGTTGATATGATGAGTAAGCATCAACTCGTCCAAATAATAGAGTAGAACTCATATAAGGTTGTGCCCCCATGCCCCTTGGGCGAGGGAGGGTTATGAGTCATAAGATGACAACCCCATTGCAATAATGGGAAATTAGTAAAAACTCGGTGAGGGAGAAAAAACTTGAACCTATGAGGAGGTAACAGTGCCTCCAGATGAAAGATCTTGACAATATCAGGATACACTGAGATGTCAATAGGCAGTGGAGAAGAGAACTTCTCAAGACAAGTAGACATGACCACTGGGCTAGGCAAGAATGAGGAACGATGATGAGTTTCATTCCAAAGTACTTGCTCCAGAGACATTACTTCCATGATACTTTCGTTAGTCGGCTAAGGGATCAGGAGATTCTGAAGAACCAAGCCACGGGGATTGAGAATACATGGTTGAGAGAGACACTCGAAATAGAATGATTAGATGATACTGAGGTTGAGGCCAAAACAATGTCCTCATAATTAATTTTGGTAGGGATGAATGGAATAACCTTTCCCCATGTACCGACAAGATCCGGTGAAGGAATGACCCAAGGATCAAACTTGACTTGAGGAAACATGTGGAGGTGGGAGTGGACAAATACCCATTAAGGTGGGATCTTTAAAAATTCCTACCCCTACACTTTCATAAGGAGCACCGATGTGCTTCACATAAGGAACATTTCCATCTGAGGAGGAAGAGGCAAAGAAGGATAGTTGGTTGACCATGACAATCTTCCCTTGATGGGGAAAATAGACCACGTGGAAAAGGGAGGAGGTTACAACATGCATGGCATGGGTCCAAATCCATCCGAGTAGATGATTATAGTTAAGATTAGTGTCAAAAATATCTACTTAGACGTATACTAACTTACCCTCCAAAGTAATGGAAAGGTTAGGAAGGACACCGTATGGTCGAGAATCACACCCGTCAAATGCTTTTAGAGTGTCAGGTGATTGGTTCAAAGTAGGAGAACAAATTTCCTTCCAACAAGCGACATACATGATGCAGGTAGAAGCATCTTCATCAATGATGGTCTTATGAATAGTTTTCTCATTGATGATATCTTGAATGAGAAAGGAAATCTGATGAGGTAAACGTGGAACGTGGTTTTCCAGATCAAAACAAATGAGATAAGAGTCAGTTGGACTAATGACTCCAATAACTGATAGTAATGCTTTCCACTAAGACAGACAACTTTGAAGGACCTCGAGAGCAGACATAGTTGATGGCGCCTGAGTTAAATCCTCAACAATATTATAATTCTGAGTGGCACGAGCATTCAAATTGTACAAGGAATTTCACAACACATCTTGAGAAGGTGGTCGAATGGCAGAATCAGGATTAGGTTTCTCTATGTGGAGAGGACTGGAACTTGATGGGATGGAGGAAGAAGGGGTACTTTCTTTCTCTTTCCATGCTACCGGGGTTGGTGTTTGATAATATTTTGATATGGTAGCCACGTTGATAGGTGTATTCATCATGAACACTTGTGACCCTGAGGAAGTGCATGAATGAGGCTAGTCTACCATTTGGGTCTGTTGGGATGGAAAGGGATCTTTCAAGACAACTAGGGTTCCTTTGAGAAAATGAGTAACTTCATATCATCGAGGACAATATTTAGTATAGTGATCCTCCTCACAGATGAGGCATGGATACTTGGGCTTCCATTGAGAAGCATCACCAACAGAAAACTTAGGAGGGCCCTATTTCGAGCCATCGACTTTACCCTTTCCTTTTCCTTTCTTCTTACCTTTAGAGGATTTTTCCACTGGGGTAGAATGGACAGTCTGAACCTCTGACGTTTTACCAAGACCAAGTGAATTATGAGAGGAATCATTCGAAGCAATGTTGGAGACCGAATTTTGCTTGGAAGAAGATTTTGGGGGGGTCTGAGACACTGAACCAATTACTCCATCAACAGGAGGTCTAGCCGGAGACTTGGATGTCACTAGGTCAGATGATGGTCTAGGTGCATCAGGTAACATATCATATAACGTGCCAGATTTTGAATAGACAAGGTCTAGATACTGGACACGTACGATGGCTTGTTCCTCAGTAACGCATCCACCCATAGCAATGTTGTCAACAATTTTGATGATGAATTATTTGGTGAACCATTCAGTCAAAAATTGATCAGCAATATCAAATTTGATCATGCGACACCGATGTCTCCATTCATGTATGTGATCAGAGATGTGGGATTGCTTGAGTGACGTTAGCAGATGGGTGCCAGTTTCATAGCGAATAGGCAGCTGGAAATGTGCGAGAAAGGCCATAGTGACAGTGTTAAAGTCATGATAGGTACTTTGAGGTAGTTCAATGTACCACTTGGCTGCATCACCTGTGAGAGTTCGTTGGAAAAGCCAAAGATGAATGGAATCATCAACGTATGAATTTGAGGTCCACCAGCGGTGATATGTCATCACGTGGGCTTGTGGATCCTCTTTCGCTTTTCCTTCAAATTTCAGACAATTGCTCGGAATCGTGGACATAACGAAGGCTAGTATGGCAAATGAAGAATAGGATCATTTGTGAGTCTAAACACATCTGACAATTCCAGTGTGGCCAAGAATGAAAATTGGGTATTGAAAGGCATTTGAGGCCTATAAGCGGGCCCAACTTGCAGAACCCATCCTTGCTAGTAAGGATTTTGTCCCCATAGTGGAGGGTTTTGTCCATATGGCATTTTATTTTTCCCCCACTATAGGTTACCTTACCTGTAGGGATGATTTTGACTTTGATAGCCTTGAAACTATCTAGCCATAGGCTATTGATAAGAAACATATGGGTTAAAATACTGTTGAGCTTGTTGACCTTGGACATATGGATTTTGCAGCTGTTACCCCTGGGCATAAGGGTGTTGAACCTGTTGCCCCTAGACAAAATGGTTTTGCACCTACTATCCTTGGACATAAGGATTCTAAACCTATTGCCCTTGGACATAAAGATTTTGCACCTACTACCCTTGGACATAAGGGTTCTAAACATGTTTCCCTTGGACATAAGGATTTTGGGCCTGCTACTGTAGGACTTGCCCTTGACCTTTCCCTTGCAAAGGTTGACCCTGTTGATATAAGTACAAGGGTTGCTGCTGCTCGAGTTGACCTTGTTGTTGCCTAGGTTGACCTTGTTGCTGCAAGGGTTAACCTTGCAGCTGTAAAGGTTGTCCCTGTAGCTGGAGAGGTTGACCTTATGAGGACATAAGCTGGGAGAGTTGAGGAACATACTACATCTGTAGCTGCAAGGTTTGTTGCGAATTTTGCAAGGGTTGCCCCTGCGGTTATTGAAATTGTCCATGCTACTGCACTATCTGCCCTTGTTGCTGCAAAGATGGCCCTTGTAGTCGTGAAGGTTTCCCTTGCTACTGTAAAAGTGGTCCTTGCTGCTACAAAGGTACTTGGACAGTTCCTTGAAAGTTCCCTAACTAGATCTGGCCATAGCCACTAGACACAGCGGACAGACCAGGCTGAACATAAGGTCTAGCTTGAGGGACGTAAGACTGATGGACCATCACTTGTGAACCATGTGGAACATAAGGAGGTTGGTATTGAACCTGAGCCACATACGACTACTAGTACTGGACGTTACTTGACCCAAGAGGACCAACAAGGTTCGGCTATTGGTATTGGACATTTCTAGATCCAGTAGGACCAACAGGCTTGGAATAGCATTGGAAGAGGGCTGGTTCATTCCAACTATGTGAGCTCATGAGACACTCACAATGGTTGTGTGAGACATCATAAAAATGTTCATATTCTCCCCCCAGGCGGTGGCATAGACTGTCTGCTTAGTGGAGGGATCAAAGAACTGACAGAGACTTGACTTGAAATCATCGGTTGAATCAGATGAGTAACTTGGACCGATGAAACAAGTGGATTCGAAATGGTGGGTTGCACTGGAACTGAATTGACTGTAGAATGCACCATCGGTTGAGAGTTCTAAATGAATGGACCTGAGGTAGGCATAGCACCAGACAACTAGATAGGGTTGTGATATAATGACGAGGCACTAGGGGTGCCTGTCACCAACTGAGCTAACAAAATGTAATCATGAGGTAACTCAGGATAAACACTGGTCAAAATGCTTCCTGTGTAAGGGAAACCTTTAGGAGGAAATGGATATCCCTTCTCGTCGACAGTGTTTGGAGTGTGTGTAGCAGAAATCTCTGAGTGACCGAAAGAGGAGACTGGGATCTCACCTTCTGATTCCATGGGTGGAAACAAACGATGAAAGACAACCAAAGATTTTCGAGGGGATAATTCCAAAGGAATACCCGGTTGATCGTACAAACTGTACGGATGTTGTCTTGATATCATAAAAAGATCGAAAAAAGGATTCAAAGGATAAACAACTAGTCCTAGCTGGCCTTCAGAAGTCAGTGGACTCTCGGGAGTTTGGATAGGATTATCCAGAGAATCTGGACAAGATTTGGAAAGTGACCCAGTATCTGATGAAGGAGGTGGATGAGACGACAAAAGTTGAATACTCAGAACATATCCAAGTTCAACACCTTGATCCTCAAGTGGCTGGGGGAGTTCAAGGAGAGGCTCCTCAGATGATCTTTCAGATGGAGGAGAGGAAGAGGAACTAGGTGAACCTGATGGTTCAACCATAATGACTTTGTATCAATTAACAAGAAGAAAGAGAATAATTTCAAAGGATTTTAAAGTTTATTTAAAGGTATACTCATGATGTGGTCCATAACAGTCTAACAGGGATGATATGTGATCGTGGGCAACAATTGTTTAAGATTCTGAAACAAACTGGTGTTTTTTCATGTTTTAAGAGTCGAGGAAAAAGAAAAGGTGACTCTATCACTTTCAGTTTGAAATGAGCTCGAAAGGAAAAGCACTCAGTGATATTTTATATTTAGGGAGTCAAAAATATCAAAATGACTGCTCAAGATAATCTAGGCAAGAAGGATTACCAGGTAATCGTGATCTGTAGAATACCCCCCAGCGAACCGAGAAGTACGGCTAGGCAATCTCCCCAAATGTTATGTTCAGTGTATCACATTTACAAGGTAGCAGACTCAGCTTCCAACGGATAAAGGATTGCAACCTATTGAGGTCTCCCTTTATATACATGATGATACAGGGAGCACAAGTCCATACTAGCGTTGTCTAGTGCGAAAGTGAATGACAACTGCTAGGTTTAAAGACACCAGAACATGTCTCTAGCCTAGACCTTCTAAATGTGATCGTTAGCTTTCAAATTCACCTTAGGTTAATTGAATACATTTTAAAGTTTATCTTGAAATTATGTTTCAGTTTTCAGGGCTTATCGATGTGACTCAAAAAAATCTCCTATATGCAGCTAAATGAGACCAAACCCTTTCAATTCGGTGAATGTTTACACTAATGATAGTAGATAAAACAATCAATGCAACTAACAAGCAACTGAAAGCAAGATGACATTTTCACTACTTCGCTTTTCGAAAAAAAATAATGAAAAATTATTTCCAATTCCTATCTTTCCTATAAAATGCACTTCAAGTAGTCCTTTCAACAGTAAAGAAAATTCATTTCTTTTTGAATGCAAATGATGATGCAACTCTAGTCTTGAGTGATGCTAGCTAATGTAACATATTGATTCAATAAACTAGAATTATGTATTTTTCAATGGAATGATAAAATGAATCTTTCATAAACACTTGAGTTAAAATTGTTCAAAACAATAAACCTCAATCAAATGCAAATCACAAAAGAGAATTCCTTCCAAAGAAATGATTCAATGATTCAATCAAGAACAAGATGGGCGATGTAATCTATTCCTCAAAAGAAACGCTTAATCAACAAACGAAACTTTTTCAAACTTGTTTAATTGAAATCAAAGTGATAAAAGGACTAAAAACGAAATGCAGGGAGAAGCTAACCAACAACTTGACTTTCTAAGAACACAAACAACTGAATCAACAATGACCTAGATTCCCTAGGGCCACTAACCATCCAAAGACTCAAAAATAAATTAAATAGAAGGAAAACCAAACAAGCACACAAACCAAGCTAATGAAGCTTTCGAGTCAGGGAGAATAGAGACAAAACAATCTAAGAGGCAGAAATTATGATCCAGGGAAACCTTGATCTTCACCTACAGGAATTGGTGCGACTTCCTAACTAACAACAAGTGCCACAAGAGGGTACAACATGACTGTTTTAGAGTAACTCGCTGATCGGTGTGATTGTCAGAAAATTAAACACACTGACTGAGGAATTCAAGAAAAAAAAATTTCGAAGGCCAAAAACCAAACCTGCCACTATAAATTTCAGACTTAGAGAAGTAAACCAAGAAAAGTATAGAGAACCAAAGGGAAAATGTGACACTATAAAAGTTCACAAAAACCATGAAATGAAAAATCAATCAAACAAGAGGATTGGATCCCCAGTATGGTCGCTAATTTTTGGTGTAGGTAAATTCTCGATGCAGACAAAGACAATTCCTCTAACTCGATAGAGTGGGTCTAGCCACAAACAAATGATCTAGTGAAAAATTCCTTAGGCTAGAATCAAATAAGAGGGCCTACCTCTTAGAACGCTATTCCACTTGATGATGATCCTGCTTCCTTACTCCAACTACCTTTAGTTTACTTCAAATACCTGAAATAAGACAAAAAACAACAACAACAAACGTGATAGCATACAAATTGAATTCAGCCTACTTAAAAGGTCAAGGAATCTTAAGCCATCAAATGTGAGATAACACTTAATGTAGGAAATCAATCAATAGTTGTATTCATATAAGTTTAGAAAGAGATTACAACTAATGCCTTGACGTTGCAAGTCTCCTCCGACGCATCCGGGTTCCCACACCTCCGCTAGCATCTCATGGATAGCCCCAAAAATGGAAGTTTTAAGGCTTCTTCCCTTTATTTCCAAGCCAAAAAAAACACACTATTCTCCCTCCACAAACATAAACTAGAAGGCTACAAGCTATAATATCTTGTTGGTTATTCAAGCTCCAAAACTACTAAGACTAGTTTATCTTGGAAGAGGAGGAGTTTATATAGCTTGGATGGAGGAGAGATGGTTCCTATTATCATGGGAGAGGCCTTATCTCTTGTGTTTGTTCCATCCCAATAGGGGAAAGAAGCCCAAACTGACTTCCTTGGCTCCATCCAGCCCAACTATTTACCAAACTTCCGTTACGAAGCTTTTAGACTTGGAAGCTTCGACCCCATATTTTAAAAAATTGCCAAAAAAGGATCAACGCAATTGAGAAAAAGCTCATTTGTGTTGTACAACACTAGGCCAACTTTCAGACTCTGCAAATTGGTGCGAGGAGGAAATGGGTCATTAGCGCCATCTTTCAAACTGGGGTAAAAGGAAGATTCTTGGGAAATGATGCAAGAGGGAAATGTTCTACTCATGAAGAGGGACATAATGGAAGTCTCTTCATAATGGGAAAGCATGTAGGGTTCACTGTAGAGGTCCTCTAGGATCGAGGAATGGGGAGTATAGGGACAACGACAAAATTCTATGTAACAATCCTTCTATTAGAAATTTTCATCTTTTCGTCCAACCTTTTGATGTGAAGTTTGTTGCCATGCGTTGACTTAAGGGGTCTTGACCCAGGTTTAGAGTTATTTGTGCCAACCAACAAAACCCTACACTACTGGCCCTTTCAGCAACAAACCACGTAGTGCAGGCTGCAGTCTCACTTAAAGCAGTATAGGGGGATGTAAGAACCAAGTTTCTGCTTCCAGAGACTAGTGTGATGTCTTCTAGTGCCTTGGATTTGCCTATGTGTAGATTGATAATATTCTAGGGCATGTCACTGCAACTCAGTCAAAGTGGCCTTCAAAACTTCGCGAAGGTCCATGATCAGTCCTTGCGGGCCCTTAAAAGTCAATTTACCTACTTGTGTGCATCAAAAAGTAACCCTAGATTGGATTTTGCATAGATCTACTTTATTCTTCAGAAAACATAAGGGAAATGATCTAAAACTTCATGGAAGTGGCTAAGCGTTAATTTCATACATTATTAAGATAGATTCAATAAATTCGTGTAGCATTCAATCACTATTTCATAAAACATGTCATTCATCGGCAACATATAACATACACATATACAAATGGAAATACTCATTAATTCTTTGTAAAATTGTCTTTATTGATCTTTAATTCACTGATTATAGACTCAAAATACCCTGCACACATAGTTGCAGGGGTCCGCGCACTTAGCTTCGGACTCTACCCAACCCTCCGCACACTCAGCTACGAAGCCTTCCCTTCTCTAACTAAGCATAGGAAGCAAAGCCTTCCTACCTTAACCCATGAATGAGTTCCTCTATCGCATCTTTTATCGCATCTTTTACGGTTGGATGGATAGTTAGAAAGTGGACAGTGAAGCCGTGTTCCTTCGCAAACTCTTTAATGAACCCAATTCTCTATCAAAACTTATCCTAAGACTTTCCTATTTATACATGTTTCCATATAATGCCATGGTTCAGCGACCATGGGTTAATCTCAAAACTGACTCACAAATTTACTTGAAACAAGGGGGTAAGCCCCTTTGACTCTTATTCATCTACATGCTTCACTTCCATATATCATGGAGACTCTACATCATTTACAAAAGTGTATACAAAAATTGGGTTAAATAACCCCAAACTGACCCAGGGGACCTCATCCCAATAGGCCCCCAACATAAATATCATGACTCGCCCTTGAGTCACTTAGTTGGTTGTTCCACTTTCTAGTGGATTTCGCTAAATGCCTTGGTCAATGCCTGAATCTCTATGGTACTCTGCTCGGATACCTGTTGTACTTCCTGGACTAGTTTGTTAGTAGTTGGCACCTCTACTGCTAGTTGTGTAGTCCGATGTGTCTACTACATTGCCTTCAACTTCTAAAGAATGGTCTGTGAAAAATGGTTAGCTTCCTTTGTCCAAGGCTCAAGTCATGCACTGAGCACATACTTCTTCTTCTGCAATTCCTGTATCTGCAACAATCTTGCTTTTCCTTCCTGTAAGCATGTGAATTGTTGCACTGGTACCAATGTCCACACTATCATACTAATCTCATCATATTGTTGTTACGCTTCCCTAAGTTCAGTGCTCAACTGTTGCAGCATAGGATCCTCCTGTAGTGTATCCTAGAGGCCTAGTGCCTAAGTGAAATCTTGTCGCACCCTTGAACGTTTTCATCTAGCTGAGCCATGGATGCTTTAATCACTGCACCTCTTTGTTCCTGAACCTTCGGTGTTGTGGTCGGATGCAACTTCAACTGCAACTCATCTATCTGCATTTGTAGGTCGAAAGTCACCTTGTCGACCTTCTCCTTTGAAGTGTGTATTGTAGCAAGCAATTCCCTTTCCTTGGTTAAAGCCTCTGCATCATTGGGTATACCCGACTCAGGTATGGATTTGTAGGCCTGCTCAATCACTGTGACTAGGTTCTGATGTTGTGTCCACAATTCCTCTTGCTCCATTAGGGTCTGAGTCTTTTCTATGAAAATTTGTTGGTTTTTTACTTTGAACTCACCGATGGAAGTGAGTGCATGTTGTTCTCTGATATTTAGCTCATCAATGACCCCCTGATGTAGCACATGAAGAGACTCGAGCGGTAGCATCGCAAGGTTTAACCCCATGTATTTTACTGCATTCAGCACCGTGTTATCCTCATTTGATTCCATGCAAACCAACCCCTATGGTAGAGGAAAGACTCTGAGATCCAAAATCCAATCAATCTCCGTGATAGTGCTATGGACCTACTTAGGCTCACTTGTGCACCACTCACCTTTCTGACATCTTGCTGAATCCTATTCGCCTAGATTTGCATCTCTCATAGATCCTTTTGGACGCTTCCTAGCATCTGCATGTATTGTGGCTCGAATTGCTGCAACACTTCCGTTGTGGTGTCCCGTATCTTGTTGTCATTCTCATCGAGATCGACTTTTGTTAATATCATCAGATTGAAATGTGTCTGTTTATCAAAAAAAATATTCTTCCACAGTCCTCCAGTATGTTCCTTCCTTCACTTCTTCGAAATGAACGGGGTGCTTTGCCCCTCAATACTGCTTCCACCCTGGTCTAACAACTCTTGTTCTTCTATTTCGGGTGAAGTTGATTTGTCACCTTGCTGCAAATTTTGCTACTCTTTGTCCACCTACTCTTTAGCAGTGCACTCTTTTTCAAGGTGAGCCTTCTCTGCAACTTCCTTGGAAGCTTCTTCTTTTGCTCTGTTAGTGCACGTGCAACCTTTTGAGTAGCATCCTTCTGCTTTTGCGCTGGAGAGCTCTCTACGCCTTTGATCGTACCTACATCTAAGTCCATAGGCTCGTGCCACTTTGGCAGCCAAAACCCAATAACTTCTTGAACATCTGTCTTGGACACTAAGTACGAAAGTACATGCCACATTCCTTCAGGGTCCTTCCCCACACAAATCAAGACATGAAAATCAGCCTTGAACTCTGCGTAGGCTATTAATTACCCGAACAAGGTTTGGGACAACCTTATCCACTTATTGATGACCATCCAAAGGTCCATCTCCATTAGGACCCAAAAAAGCTTTGTTTTTGTGACGTGTGTGGCATGCTTTGTGGCCCAGAGCGAGGTGAACCTTGAGGCCTCAAGAAATTATTCCTTGTGTGGAGGAAATTGGCTATCCTTTGGAAACATCCATGCAAATAATACAATTGAGAGTAGAAGCCAAGTGTAATGGAATGGCTTTCTTTTGTCCTAGGAATCTCGACAATTCGTGAGGATATCCTGGCAGAGATATCTTGACCAATTATACTGCATGCCCTTCGCGCACTATGCAACAAGTGCCATAATCGGCACCAGAAATTCATCCATGCAACACTTTCTCATGATCTTCCCTACGAGGATTTGAGCAGCGAACTAAACTGCCTGGTCTTGTATGGATAAAATTGAGGACCCTCACGACTTCTTGACAAGACCATACTACTTCTTCATTTTGTTAGCTAGCTCCTTTTCTCTTGTTTTCCCTACAAATTCCTTAGCAGGGTCTGCTCCCTTATGGGGTAACTTCATTACCCTGTGGATCAACATATCCATTATTGTGATAGACTACCCTAGCCACAAAATCTCGTCATGCACTAGTGCAAGGAGCTGGTGCATATATACCATGTTGATATGGGAGTGGTGATAGTGCAGTACTAATAACATATTTAGCAACCCTACTGTTCAACACTGTAGACCCACTTCATGGGTTCCAACTTTGTAATTCATGTGTCTTCATAGGTAATCTTTGTCATATAATTATGTGTGGCCATATGTGGAAATTTGTCCTGATCCATGATGTCTCAGTCCTCCAATTTCAACAGTGGGATACGGGAAAACTTATGGCCTTCAAATGTGACCTGCTCCAGCACCAGGCGAGTGGATATCCTGAATTTTCCCAAATCAAAGTCCTTGGTTACCTTAGTTTTTCCCTTTTGCAGAGGGATGTACTTAGGAAGCATTCAGAGGGGCTCAATGCCCTCGACCTCAACTTCTTAAATGCCTTCGTACTCCTCTTCCTCTAGATCCACGACCTCAACTTCTTAAATGCCTTCGTACTCCTCTTCCTCTAGATCCACGACTTCTCTTTGGTTTCTTGTCTTTTTTTTGCTTTAGTTGTGCCTTGGTATGCTTCCTCGATGACATGTGCACCAACGCTGGCTTCTTCTATTTTTCCTTCCCACCTGGTTTCTTTTCTTTCATAGTAGGCTACCTTTCTTTAGCCATAGTTTGTTTTAGCCTACGCAACCTTGGTGCCATGGGCATAGTAGGCGTAGCCTCCATACTAGACACTTCTGGTCCTAGCACATCTGACACAAATGCTTCTGAAATAAGGGCTTCGGCAGGTTTAATGGAATCCATTTTCTTAATGAATAATTCACATTCCTCTATAGAATAGTCCACAAATGAGGGGCGCGACGAGAATTCCTCCCAAAACGCTCAACTCATATGCGATAGAGAACAAAATGCACTACCAAGTATTAGAGTGCAAAGTGTTCTTTGTTGGATTGGTATGTGCAATTTATAGGGGTATTTTAATTCAAATCTGACCATTCCCCCCAAATTCTGATAATAAATGTTGTTTTAGAAATAGATCGTTAAAGTTTTTTGCCTTAATTTCCACCTCCGCGCTCCTTTTAACCACTTTTTGGCTGTCTCATCATGAATAGTAACTCCAACAATCATTTTCCTACTGGGTTGCGCAATACCTTTCCCTCTTGCACAACTTCCTAAGTGCAACTCCATCTAGTGCATCTTCATCAATCTCCACACATCATGGTTTCTGCTTTGTTCTTCAAACTAGACAGTGTAGTTTATAGTCCCATGCTCCCTTGAAATTACTTGAAGCACTAAGATTGTCCTACTGCCATATAGTCATTGTGCAGGATCCCTCGTATATAGCTTCAACCTGCTCCCATTCACTTTTCCGAGGAAGGGTTGCCCATTCAACTTCACGAGTTGAACTGCACCACCATTTGTAATTTCCTTGACAATATATGACCCTAACCAATGCATCTGGAATTTACCCAGAAATTTAGTGAACTTACTAGGCACAATGTATTCCATCGACATTATGGCTTCGACTCCATATACTAATCTGAATGTTGTTTGTCCTATCATATTTTTACAAGTATTCCTATAATCCCATAGCACTGCAGGAACACGTATATCCCAATAATTTGGCTTCATGTTACATTTCTTTGTCAACACGTTCTCCAATATTTTGTTAAAAGCTTCAATAGTTCCGTTTGATGTGTTGATCATTTCGTTCAAAAAGTGTGTACCCCTATCGCTCATCAAAAATTTCGGGCATCCAAACCTTGTTAAGACATATTCAAACAAGAATTTTGCTACCATAGTCCCTGTACAATCCTTTATAGACTATGCTTTCGCTCATCTGGTTAGATATTCCATCGCAGTGATAATGTAGCATGCACCCGTTTTCTTTCTAGGGGGCTGAATTGGCCCAATAAAATTAATTACCCACTTCTCAAATGCCTGCAAAGATACCCGAGGATGTAGTGGTAGCTCAATGTCCCTTCATGACGGTCTGCGAGTTCTTTGACATGAATCACATGCCTTACAGTATGCCTTGGAATCCTTATGCAATGTTGGCCACCATAGACTAGCACGCAAAATATTTTGCGCAATTGCGTTGACTGCATAATGTCCTCACGTATCTCCCCTATAAGCTTTAGCGAGAATGCTATCATGCTCAAATTCCAACACATGTCTCCGCAATATTTCATCGGTACCCATTTTCTACAAATGTCCTGCTATGACTGAAAAGTCAGTTGTGCGCACTACTAATTCCTTCTTTTGCTGACTTGTATATCCTTTCGGTGCCATCCATGTAGTTAAGAAGTGAATAATGTCTACAAAATGGTCATCCGCTACATGCACTACATAGAGCTGCACATCTGGCAACCCTTCCTCCAAGTTATTGGGTTCTTTGCCTGTTTCAATTCACGACAGATGGGCAGGTCCAACATTCAACCTCCCTGGCTTCACAATGACTTCAAAGTCATACTCCTAAAACAATAATAACCATTTACAAATTTTCCACCCCAAAACAGGCTTGTTGACCAAGTATTTTAAGGCAGAATGATCTGTATACATCTTGAAATTCCCTCCTAACAAATAATGCTTGAATTTTTGTAGCGTGTAGACCATGGTCAGCCCTTCACGCTTAGTCGTTGAATAATTTTTCTTAGCCTTCAATAACTTCCTACTTCCAAAGGCTATAGGACGGTCCATTTCTCCTTCACCAGCCTGTGTTAGCATTACACCTAGCAAAATGCAAGAAGCATCCAAATGTACATGAAACTCCTTTTTCTAATCGGGAAATACCAAGATTGACGCAGTTACCATCTTTTATTTTAACACATCTAAACTACGCTGACATTCTTCATCACAACAAAATGTCGCATCCCTCTTTAGTAATTTTTCCATGGGCGTGACAATTTGAGCATAAGATTTGATAGATTTTCTATAGTGTCCTGTTTGTCCCAACGCCGCGCAAAATTTCTTGACGTTCCTAGGGGTCTCCAAGTTCACAATTACCACAATCTTTGCAAGGTCCACCATCAATCCTTTCTTGCACACAACATGACCTAGCAAGATCCCAAAAGGAACACAAAATATGTATTTTTTTAAATTCAATGCTATGTGCTATCTGCGACATGTATCCAACATAAGGTACATACTTGCTACATGGCACTTCACTAAGCCAAACACCATCCAATCATCAAAGTAAACATCTAGGAACTTATGAATGAATTCATTGAACACTATGATGACTATGTAGGAAAATATCACAGGCACGTTATTTAATCCAAATGGCATAACAATGTACTAAAAGCAACCCCACTCTGTTGCAAAGGTGGTCATGCTTATATCTTCTAGGGCAATCTTGATCTGATGATACTCGAAAAACCCATCAATAAAGGAATAGGCCTCCTTCCCTCCAACATTGTCTAACACTTTGTCTATAAATGGCATTGGAAATGGATTGTGAACACATGCATCATTAAGCTTTCGCAGATTTACACAAATCCTTATTTCGCCCTTTTGTTTCTTCTCTTAGACCACCATCAGGCTCACCCAATCAGATTCTTCAACAGATTCTATGATGCCTGCCTCCATCATTTTATCTAGTCCTTGGCGAACCTTTTCCTTATACTTAGGGTTAAGGTGATAAGGCCTCTGTTTAACATGCTTTGTGTCCAACTTCAATGTGATCTTCATAACACCTGAATCATCGATTATTCCCTTTAAATATGAAACATTAGTGGGGAAGAGATCCTTGTATTTGGGAAGTAATTTAGAAACTTTATCTACTGTAGCGTCATCCCAATAATCTCCAATTTTCACAAACTTCGGTTCTTCTTCAGTGCCAATGTTTACTTGCTTCATTTTCAAAGGTGAAAAGATGTCCTGGTTCTCTATTTGTGGGCATTTGACTTCATGATACCCTTCTACCTATAGAATATTGATATTCCTCAGGACTTTTGCCTCCTCTTCAGTGGTCATAGTATAGCATTCCAATGTGTGGCACAGTTAGGTGCTCCAGTCCAATTGGGTCCATTCCAGAGGTTCCTTTGCTGTTCTGAAGATAACCACTTTAATCTCTTGTAGTGCTTCACTGATTCTTGCAAATCCATCTTCAAAGTTGAAAATCAATAAGAAACCTTCCTTCAATACATCCCATTCCACAGTGCCATGGTGAAGCTCTGTTTCAAGATACCAGTTCATGAGGATTGTATCCAAGGTATGGCAAAATATGTGTACCCATTTTGGCTGTGGTTTTGTCCCCCATTCGTTATTCCATTTTTCTAAGTGATTGCATGGATCATCCTTTCCATTATGCTTCTTAGTCATTTTGGTATTAGCATGCCCAAACCATAGCTTCATCATTATTGTGTAATCTCGCCATCTGGCAAAACTATCCTTATGTGTACTCCACCATCGTGCAGGCGTAGCACGTAGTGCCAACTCTAATGCTTGAAAGTGGTGGTCCTCTAGTACTTCGCACTCAAAGTCATCTAGAAACTAAACTAGGTAAGTTAGACCATCATAATAACGTAACTTTCTACCTCTGTTGAAACACAACGCAATGACTTTGTCATCATATTGCATCGCAATGTAGAAACTTCATGTAAGCGATTCTGCCAATGCTCTAATTCCTTGTCTAAATCAGAGGTGTAGGAACTCTTCCAGTCCCATGCAATCTGTCCATCTACCATTGGATTGATATAGTCCTAATCTCACACTGTTATCTTGTAGATTTGATCCAGCTCATCATCACTTTCTTCATAGTCATGGACTGGTTCAATATAGCATGCTCCTTCTGCAGGATCCAGTGGCACTATAACCCAAAGTGATTTTATTTCAAACAACATTGTCCTTTTCTTCAAATTAATGACCCCATTCATATAAATAGCCCAATGAATTCCCAGGAGCACAAGGCAACGATTAATGCCATCAACAATTTCTATAACTTCAAAGTTTGCTACTACACTTGCACCTTTAATATCAACTATTACTCCATATAACCATCCCATTGGGATGATTTTTTGTTGATTCACCATCCTGAGTTGAATTGGAGACCACTACATTGTAGGCCTCCCCATCCTTTCCCATGTCTCTTTTTGTATAACATTCACATCAGACCCCAAATCCAAGATGACTTGGTCCATTTCATAACCACCTATCTATGCTATTAGCCACATCTCTTGCCCTGTCCGTGCCTTATGCTTACCAATCTTTGTGACCACACAATGTTCATTAGGGCCTTTTCTTTACTAGCATATTTATTTATTAATTCTTGCAGTCCTCCCACATCCCTACTATCAGAAGGATCAACCTCTTCCGACACACTGATTTCTTGCATCTTGTCTTAGCTTCCTAAGGTGGAGACATCAACAAAGCTCTTCTTGTCTTCCATAAATGTTTCCTTAGCATGATTCAGATCAAAGACGACTTATTTTTGTAGAGCTTTGTAGAACCATCCATATTCTTTAGGTTGTTTACCTTTATCAGCACCAGTCGTCATTCCACTCCTCAGCATAATATTAATGCTTTTATCTTCCTTGCGGGGCTCAACCCTCACCATTTGTAAATTTTGCATAGGCTACTGAGGCTGCATTTTCTTCTCTTGCATATTAGCTATTAATACCAGTTATTCTTCTATGGTATGGTCAAACTGTCTACAGTATTGACATGACAAGTGTGTAGGATTCTAGAAATATCCCACAAAGTGCCTTGGGTGTCTGTAGTTGTATCAAATAATTTGACCGTGACCTCTACCAGGTCCTCCTCCTCGTCCCCATCCTCAACCCGTAAAACCTTTGCACGCTTCTTCCATGCCTTGATCTAGAGACCGAGTCTCTGGTTGCCTATGGTAGGTAGGGGTTCTTTCCATCATCAACTCATAGCTTCAATAGTGGCGCTCATTGTGGCCCACAGATTTGTAGAAATTATAGAACAACTGTTGAGGTGTTTGAAAAATCTTCTAAAGCAAGTGGCAGTTATTCGTCGCATGTTTCCCAATAACTTGACAAATGGAACAGCATAGCATGATCCCCAAGCTTGGCCCTGTTGGGGCTTCTAGATTAAGGGGAATTCCCCCTCCCCCTTGGGTAATATAATTTGTGAACATGGGACAATGATCCTTATCATGCTCCTGGACCTTGCACTTCAAACACCAAAGTTCTGTGTGCATGTCAGGCTTATTCTCCTTGTCTTTCTTCAAACTCTGTAATTCTAGGTGTAGTATTGCTAATTGTGAGTGGATCTGCTGCACCCCTAGGTTCATTTCCTGAATAGGTGATGCGTGGAGCCTCATCGTGATCTCCAAGGATTCTTCCTATGTATCTATCTTCTGTTGTGACAGAGAAATTGTCAAATGGGGCAAAAGCGACGCTATAAACCAGTCATGATGCTGGCTATCTAAGATCTTCATGTTAGCCTATCTGATCTGTCACTTCAACCTCTGATCAAAGTCCCAAGGCATCTCCTCAACCTTCATCACGATCTCTTTAAATTCAATCGCCAACTGTGAGTAAGATTTGGGTTTACTAAACTCTTTGTTCAAATCCATCTGAGTTTCTGCTAGCAATGCATGAGGATTGTCAGTACAATACTTAATGTACCAAGTTAGCACGCAATCCAACAAGGTAGTAACCAGCTAAGCCTTATTTATATATCATCTGTGATTTGCTACGTTATCCATACAATGTTCGCAACAAACCATAACTCCTCTAGATCTTCACTTCCTATGCACTTGAATATTGACATCTTCATTGCGTTCGCCATGTTGAATGGTGGCGGTGGAGGTGGAGGTGTGGGTGAAGGTGCATGTGGTGGAGGCGGTCATGGAGGTGGAGTGGATGGATGATTTTTCCTAGGAACACCCTGATTTATTAGCTAAACAACACTTCACAACATAGTCTACACCGCCCTTTTGTTGATGCTTGAGGGAGGTCCAACCAATGGGTTATACTATGGTCTTGATCATGCACGATTTATAAAGAATCTTCCACTTCGCATAGATCCAAACATCAAGGTAATGGCATTACCCATTTTTCACATAATATCGTTTGAATCCAAGTATTCAATGATATTAAATACTTACCTCGCAGTCCATTGAAGATCTTCTCTCCACTTTTGATCTGAATTGGATCCTTAAACATTCTCTAAGTTTTCATGATTGTTTCAAATTATGTAAAGGTTCAAATTCATATGGATATTGAGCTTATCAAAAATAACCTCTAAACAATGGCAATTTGTGGTCAACATGGAACAACGAGGACCCTCGGTCAAAGTGCATAGACCGTTGGCCCATGGTGACTGCGCGTTGGCACAAATTGATAAACCGCGAGGTCAAATCCAAAAACAAGGGTGGTTTCTGATACACGATTAGTGCTAAAGCACTGATCGCGTATCGCAGGGTCTCCCCCTCAGTGAAGGAAAGCCCCCAATCTCTCGGTCATGAGGAAAGCATAAAATCGTACGGAAATCACTAATTTCGTTAGAAGGCGGGCCCCACACTCAAACCGGTAGGATATCAGAAGGGATTCAAGCGGTAAGCGGGTTTGACCAAGTCTTGATCGATGCCATTCAATGGGTGACACACATTTGGAAGATGAGATAGAAAACCACTCACATCAGATGGGTAAAGGTCATGCTACTTACCCACCCGATATGGACAAAGACCATAGGATCTAGAGGCTCCAGATCAACGGTGGATAAATGATCAGATGGATGACCGAATTCGATGGGGAAATAGACTGAGTCACATGAGATCTAAGGTCCAGTATGACCAATGAGTTGGCAGAGGAATTAGTTTCACGGGAATTCTTGGAGCAACAGAAATAACGATCGTTCAAAGAGAACTGGCACTCAGTTCATGAGGAAACAGATGGCCACCTCTCTGTGAAGTGTTACAGTGATGATGACACAAAGTAGGGGAATTCAAGCGAACAGAGGGAGGAGATCCAGAGAGTCGGGAAGTGGAAACGAATAGTCAAGGAGTAGATTGGCTTTAAGCCATGAACAGACAGAGAGTAAGGAGAGCAGAAAAAGGGAGAAATAGAAAGCTGAGAGGTAGGAGAGAAGTGAATTGCAGAGAACGGAGAAGCTGAGTTTACCTGTAGAGTAAAGGCAACATTGAGCCAGATAAAGACAAAGAGAGCCCAAGAGTTTGTGAACTCCAGAGAAGGATTGAGAGGCTCAGACAAACGCTTCTGTGAATACCTTTTAGGTATTGACTATCAGATCAGACTCATACCACTGAGACCTATTGAGGTCGATATTCAGTAAGGAGAGTCTGTGAACTCTAGAGACTTGGGGGATCCAAGTACAATCCTACTAATCATCATCTATTAAGTGAGACTCAAATTGAGCTCCTTATTTTAAAAACTTTGCTTTAAAACACAATAGAAAGGCCATCACTGAAGGCTAGACCAGGAGATGTAGCCCAGGAGGATTGGGTGAACTCCTGATTAAACTTGTTGTGTTTATGTGTTTGCTTACTGTGTTTCTCTTATTGTTTCAGTGTCTATGTATTTTGCAATCATATCAATCCGTTGCATAAAATAACATAGGGACACCCCAGCACATGAGTCTGTAATACCTTCATTGATTCTTTGAGGTCATTTATGGGTGATTTCAGATCAAGTGATATCAGAGCTCTAGGTTGTTAAGGTTGGACAAGCTTGTGCTAGATTTTATTGTTGAATGTTAACTAGATAAAAGCTTAAATTAGGAGAAGAAGAGTTGGTTGAAACTAACCCGGAAATTTGAAGAGTCTATCCTAAGAAGAAAATGCCATAAGAAAGTCCCCTGGGATCAGACCCCCAATTCTTAGATAGTTTCCTGGCCATGAGGTCCATGGTAGAGAAAATGTATAGGGAGTTTAAGAAAGGTAAAGATGTATATTCATCACACTCCAAAGATAAAGGAGAAGAATAATCTCTCCTCCACGACCACTCAAAAGGAAAAGGGAAAGTAGAAAAATTTCTCACACCTCCTAATAGCCCTGAGAATAAAAAGAAGACATCTTTGATTAAATTAGATGTTAAATTTTATTTACCAATATATGATGGAGAGTTGAATGCAGAGAAGTTGGATAACTGGATCAGACAGATTGATGTTTATTGCAAAGTACAGGGCATTGACTCAGACAAAAGTAAGATTCAGCTGGCCAGCCTACACCTTGGAGGCACTGCCTTGGTATGGTGGGAAGGCAGGACACAAGCTGACATGAAGAAACATGGTAATATTTTTTCTGTCTGGAGTGAATTTGTTTCTGCAATCAAGAAGTAGTTCTATCCACTAGCATACATGAAACAAGCCATGATCAGTTGGCAAAATATTCGCCAATTGAAAGGGAAAGTGTACAAGGTTACACCCAAGAATTTCATAAAATAGCTTTGATTCTAGGAATTTCATTAGACTCACCTGAGACTTTGTTGAAGTACATAGGTGGTCTACATAGCTACATGAGGCACACCATCCTCATGTTTAACCCCACTAGTATAGTTGAGGTATCCGTTTAGGCTACACACCTAGAAGCCAGAGGTAAGAATGGGAACCCAGAAGTTGGGGGTCATCCAAACCCACTGTGTTAGAGTCAGACATGTTAGTCCTCCATCAGAGATCAAAACTCTTTCTGCATTTCATTTCTAGGTGTCTCACTCCATTCACTCAGCTGCATTTTTCTAGGGGCATGCTATAATCTGACGAGAGGATCTTGTCAGTCATTACCCCTTACCCCTCATGTCTGGCACCTGCTGGCTTAAGTCTTTTCATCAATGTTTATTAAAGTCCATGACAGTCAATGTTTAATCTTTTAATGGACAAGAGTCATTTTCAGTCATTAGGTCTAGGGATTAGTCAATTTGGTCTTCAACCATGTCCAATAAAGCCATGCAGGCTAGAGGGAGGCCCTTACAAAGTTGTGATTTAAATATTTTCATCGTCATGTTGACAGATTACGACTGTTCTTCAAAACTCTGTTTTGAAGAAAAGTCAAACAGTGTGTCATTTGTGATTATTTTCAAAAAAGTTTCCAGTTGATCTCTTCAGGCACAATCATGGTTTCCTTGGCCAAATTCCATGTTAACAACCCTTGCAAAAAAGTGCCAAAAATTTCATCATTTCAGCTAAAAATTCAAAGGGATAAGTGAAATACAGAGTTGAATTGAATCAGGAAAAAGTGCCAAAACCAAACATTACCAAAGTGGGTTTTGAAGAAACAAAAATCAAAACCATGACTCCAAATGTCTTTATATAGAATTTACAATGTCATTTTGCACACCAAGGTTAGAGAGAAAGCATTTCAAGTGATTGTGAGAGCTAGCGCACGTTTTAAGTGAGGTTGGAGGTGTTTTCACAGGCGTGATGCATAGACAGAGGGGTGCGGCGCACTGGGCGTGACCACACAGTGTGAAAATAACATGGCCCAACGCACACAAACGGTGCGGCGCACACCCATAAAGGCCCGGTTTTGCTCCAAATCGCAACAAATCGCCTTTTGAATCTCTTGAAATTGCTAGGTAGGGTCGACATCTCGGTTGCTCATCAAATTTTGTGAATATGATGATGGTTTATGGCCGTTTATAGTTGCAATAAAAACTCCTAAACCCTACCACTTGAAATCATCAAAACCATTGTTGTTAGGGTTGCAAATTCATTGTGTTGATGCCAAGGTTCCTCCTCCCTTTCATCCTTCCCTTCTTTTCATCGTTCCCTTTCCCCCTATTCCATTTTTCCCATCTTTCCCTACCCTAAAATGTTACTAAACTCCTATTCCCTATCCCCTCCACTCGCTTGTCAAATGTAAAACCCAAAAATCCTACATTATAAAATCCCTAAACCCTCCTACATGTCCCTAAACAAAATTTCTCCCTATAATCCCTAATCCCTTCCTATTATTCCCCTTCCTAATAGTCCATTTTTCATTGTTCCCCTTGGTGGCAGAGTTCATAACAACACAGAGTTTCATACATCATCAAAGGGAAGTCCAAGAACAGTCCATATATAGCAGTCATGGTATTTGAGCATTCATTGGAGTATGAAATGGAAACCCAAAGTGACTCATCCTCGGAAGAACAGGCTCCCCGGAGACCTCATAAAAGTGGCAGACATGTTAGGGATGAAACAACCACCCTTATAGAATTGCAGGCTTGCCCTCTTGCTATGTCATGTTTCCAACATCTGTCATGTTTTGAGTTTGGTCAAAAGGTGGCTAGTGTTCGAGTTCATCATGAGTTGGCCCATCTTTTTGTGCTTCACTTACAGGGAGATCACTCTATCTTGGTCGGTGTCACCTTCACACTGACACCTGAAACTATCTCATTAGCAACTGGCATACCGAACGTTGGAGAACCATGGCACAAGAAATAGAAGGTTGATCGGCAACATTATGAGCCATACATTAAGCCCACATTCTTGAGGCAGCTCAAAAGAGTCTTTCCATTCCGATATCTAAAGGATGAATATTCTCCACTAATGAAGTTGATCATGAAATATTTCAGCTGTGAGGAGAGGTTCTCTCGTTTATATGCTTATCACATCAGGTTGCTCATGCATTTTACCAGGGTATGGATGATGAACATCCCATATTTTATTTGTAGGAACATAGAGAGGATGAACACCTTCATGCAACACAAAACCCCTCAGCAGCAACTTAACAGTGTTTATCATTTTTCTCTTATTAAGATTTTGGTGGTTCATCAGCGAGGATTATAGGGCATTACTTGGGATGATTTCATCTCCTGTGACCTCTTCAGCACTTCACAAGTATTATCAGAGGTTGGACATGAGATAGGTGGTCCTTCTCATCAATATGAGCGCCATGAGACCATTAGTGTGCTGGTATTCATCACATATCAGAGAGGCAGTAGACATTTGTTTGCAGCAGCAAAGCAAGTGTTATCTCCACCTAGGGTGGAAGGGGCCTTGCTTCCGACATCGGAAAAATAGGTACAGGACAGGGGTAAGGGGCCCATGCATGATGAGGGGCCATCACGTGAACGAGAGGCCGACTTCATCCTCATTCATGATGATGATACATATGTGGAGAGTGCCAAACTTAGAAGGACCATCCAGGAATAGCAAACAAAGATCCAAGCCTTGTCTCTCAATTTGGAGGGGGCTAAGTGGATTATCAGGTACTTGGAGTAGAGGAATAAACAACTCGAAGACTAGAAAGAGATCATGGAGCTACAAAACATCCACGAGAATCGCCATTCTGCCCAACATAGGAGGATTGAGTTTACTCCATTAGAGCAAGAGATTAATAATGACCGAGAGTCTTGGCTCGAGCGGATCAACATCCACCTTGAGAGACTGCTAGAGAATGCTGACAAGGACAAAACATTATTGAGGTGGATGGTTTATCACTAGAGGGCACGAAACATAAGTTCAAAGGCTCAGATAAGGAATTTGAAGGCGAAATTGAGGAGAGCGACAAAAAGACAAAAGAGGAAAAAAGAGAAAGATTGGCTCCAAATCTTGGTTGAAGCCTTTGTGGCCTAGCATAGCACTTCATATAGAATCTCCAACCCAAATTTCAAAAAATTTGGGGCAATTTTGGTCATTTGACAAATTTTTGTGCACAAATAAGGTTTTTCTCCCCGTGCATGCGACGCTTATGATAGGGAGCTCCAAATCATCAAAGGTTTACATTTTTGGATTCAAAATGAAAAATCATGACTACTGGTGCATCGCCAAGAAGTTTGGGCAAGTTTTGAGTCCCCAGGAGGTCAAAAACACTCAAAAAATGACCTCTCTACCCCTATTTTGACACACAGGAAGCAGTATTGGGAGATTGAAGTTTTGGAGGGGAAAATGCACACCAAATTCAGAAATTCCACTTGGGTTAGAAAGTAGACAGGAAAGGCTTTCTAACAAGCACACTTGGGCACAATTTGGACTTCAGCAAGTACCTCAAAAGCGCCTCCAAAGTGGCACGACGCATATAGTTTTGGGCGTGGCGCACAGAGACCCAAAGGCCAAAATCACTTCCGCTCCGCGACATTTCGATTCGCGATTTTCTCCAAGTGGGCGCGCTCATTTACACTACATTTTTCTTGGCACCTAAGGCAAAGTTTAAAAAGTATTTTCACTAAAGGTTGGCTTCTATCCAAGTGGCAAAGGAAGGCGAGCAGTCACCCAAATAGTTTGTCATTTTTGTAATGCTACACCTGTCACTAATGGTTGGCTTTCCATTTCCAGTTTGTAATGATTTGAAAAACTCCCCAACTTTGGGTTGTTCCATTTCCCAATGGAAAGGTCTATTTATTGTATGTAAAACCATTTGCAAAGGGTTGGTTGTAATTTCTAGGAGACTGTGGGAGAGAAACTCAGCTACTCATTGTATATTTTGACAGAGAATTAATGAAAGGCGGCTCTGGTTCATGAGATTCATGTGGTGCAAGTGTAGCAAATGTATTCTCTTTCTATTTCATATGTATTTCGTTATGTTTCACAGTTCATTCATATTCATTTCCAGTGAAATTTTCGAAGTAAGATAGGGTAGAATTCATGTTTATTGCTCTGCCTATGGGAAAGTTTCATGTTCTATGTTCTTCTTCTGTTGAAAAGGATTCATGTATTTATGCCCTTTTCACCATCCTAAGCAATCTTTCCATTTCTCATTATTTCAAATTTAATTGCTAGACTTTCTGCCTGTCTTGCCTCATGAAGTAATCTGTGCCTTTGTGTTAAATTCTCTGCTCATGTTGTTCGTTGGTCCCATACATCCCAAAACCTCAGTCATTTATCAAAAATTGCCTCTTGTTTCCATATTTATTTACCTAGCCTAAAATAAATATTCATTGTAAGTCATCTCAGACCATATCGTTTATTTATTTACTAAGTGTGACTCGGAGAGAGCCCTCTCCTGTTCTGGTAGGGCTAGCTACCATACTAAGTGTGGTTTGTGGTTACCCTGAATTTTGCCTTCCTTCAACCTAAGGCATATTTAGGTGCTAACATAGTGGTGACTCCGCTGGGGACGAAATTACACCCCTTACTTCTTGATAATTCTACGCTTCCAGATGATAAGTTTAGGATTCCATATGTTGAGTGAGTTGGTCGTGTCCTTTTGATTTTTCTTAATAGCACGCTGGCTTCTAGAAGATATACCAGAGCTAATCCAGATCTAGATCCTCCGCACATCTACAAAAATCCCAATTTGATTCCAAGACTTCATCGTCAAGAGAGCTCTATATCTCCTGTGTTCAAATCCCATTCATGTCCTGACATTTTTGAGTATCTTGAAGAGCTAGATTTTGATGAGCAGTTTGAAATATCATTGTTCAAGACCAAATCCGAAAGGGCAGTTGACTCTAGTGTTCCCAATCCATAGTTTCTTGTAGACTTGGAAACTGAAAGAGCTAACCGGTCAATTGATAATTACATTGTGGCATAGCTTCAAAATCCAATTGTTAACCCCCTACAAACTGCACACACTCCTCCAACACCTCCAAGGCAAAACCTACCAAGAGTTATGGCTGCTCATTTTTCACCTCTTGCGCTGCCTCAAGTTTTAGATGATATGCCCGCAGATTACAAAAGAAAAATCCTGTTTTTTGATGGCACTCCTAACAGTATTACCGCTCAGCAACATGTGGACAGAATGGAAGATTTTTGTGAACTTCACAAGATCGATGCAGAGAATGTGGCAATGAGACTCTTTGTACATACATTTGTAGGTGAAGTGAGGAAATGGTTCAGAGGTTTGCCGGCTGCACGTATCGCTACCTTGGCCAACCTACAAAGACAATTTTTAGGCCACTGGGAAGTGAAAAAGAATCCTCTCCAAATTCTGGCTGAATATGAGGAAATCAAACGAAACGCTGGTGAGTCGGTACAAGACTACTGCATTAGATTCAATTCTGTTTATAATGAAATTCTCGATCATCTAACGCCACCTGTGGGGCTAGCCATGGTGAAGTTTCTCGATGGTTTTGATGCTAACATGGCTTATCAATTAAGAGAGAGAGAACCGGCCACAATGGAAGACATGCAGAAGATCGCAGTCAGCGTTGAAGCAAATTTGCTGACCAAGAGGGCTAGAGCAAAGGCAGAAAAGAAGGTCACCATAAAAGAAGAATCTTCCTCGGTAGATCAATTACTCCGGAAGGTAGAGTAGATGCTTGAAAGGGTGAAACTTGACAAACCTGAGCCACAAGTTAGAAATCCTAACTTTCGTGGCTAGCAATAGCCACAATATAGAATAAGGCAAAGAGATTAGCGAGCCCAAGAGCAGACAACACGGCAGCTAGTACAACCACCTTTGTAGCAAAATTGTGTGCATGGACCGGAGTCAGATGAGGACGGGAATATAATAGGTGAAGAAAACCACTTCTTTAATCCTGATGATTTGCCTATTTAGATTATCCAGGATGAGGAGTATGCAGAAAGTTCGACTGTACATAAAGATGCAGATTTCATTCTAGCCAATGACACCATTTTGGAGGAAGAATTAGATGAGTACCAAAGAGGCTATATGAATGCTCTGTCCACCCAGCAGCATCGATATTCACTTAGAAACAGAGACATGCCGGTTAAACCAATTCAGAAGAGGAAGGGTGTTGAGGCATCAAAGAATGATTCATTAGTTACACAAAGGAAAGGAAAGGAGGCGGTTGATCTGGATAGTAGCAAATCACCATCAGCAGAAAATTCAAATCAGCCAATTGCATCGAAAGAAAAGGAAAGGAAAGAAATCCCAGTTAAAGAGGTATAAAAGATTCCTGCTTCTAATTTAGAGAATGAAATTTCTAAATTGAAGGTATCCATTTCCTTGACTGAAATAATGAGGAACAATAGTTATAGAAGTCGAGTGTCTAAAATTTAGAATTTCGACCCAATGTCTGACATGGTGAATGTCGAAGATGATCAAATAGAAATGATTTTTGGGCCAGCATCGAATGGTGAGTCTCCTGATAATGATGTGCCACCTTTTTATATCAGTTTAATATTGCATGATTTTGTGTTACATAATGCCATGTTCGATTCCATAGCTTCTCACAATCTCATGCCCAAGGCTATCATGGATAAGCTGGGTCTGGACATCACTCGGCAATACCATGATCTCTATTCATTTGATTCCAGCAGAGTAAGATGTATCGGGCTCATCAAAGACTTGGTTGTGAGTCTGGATCAAATCCCAATGAAGAATGTTTTAATGGATATTGTTGTAGCAGATATCCCTCCCAGGTTTGGCATGCTTCTTTCCAGGTCTTAGGTAGCAAAATTGAAAGGGACACTACAACTAGATTTCTCCTATGCAACGATTTCGGTGTTTGGCCAAATGAGGAAACTGTATCGGGAACAAAAAATGAAATACATGATTACAAGCAAGGAGAAA
>APFE030419566.1:163986-189857 GCA_000404065.3 Pinus taeda | reverse complement strand
GCATTTTTTCTTCTTTTGATTTGGGTGCACTTAGACTTGCAAACCCATCATTCATTTTTCTTTTGATGCTTTCCTATCTACATACTACCCTTATTTCTTCCAAGGGCCCAAATTAAGCTGTTGGCCTCCTCTGCTTCTCTACCTATCTAAGAATCTGCCAAGATTAAGCTGTTTGGACAGATTTACATTCTCTATATTCTAAAACAAGAAATTCAAACCTAGGGCGACCAAGATTAAGCTGTTTGGACCTCCCTTTAACTGAAAATTGGCGATACCGGGATAACTTTACAAAATTTGGAAGGCAATTGAATGAACTTGGAGTAGCCTTCTTCGCTTGGATACTGTTAAGCAAATATGGAGCATTGCAGCATGCAAAGTACGACATATTTGGCCTGTAAAATGTCAATCATGAAATATGAATAACCTGCTGCAGCAGGAAGCTAACAGTATGACAGGCATATGCCGAGGAGTTTTCTTGAATCTCCCAAGCCTTCAATGGAGTACACAGACTCTCTGACTCTCTCTGGCTTTGTTTGGCTCGATGCTGCCTTCAGGTCAGCCTAGATTCTACTCTCTGTTCTCTACTCTTAGCTTTCTGCGTCTAGCTAACTCTTGTCATTGCCTCTGCTCTTTGTCTGTCAGTTCATGGCTTTAAAAATTAGTCTATTCTTTGACTGTTTGTTTCCACTTCCCGACCTTCTGGTTTTCCTGCCTTTGTCCGTTTGAATTCCTCTGCTCTTCATCATCATCACTAGGTAATGCCTCGCAGGGAGGTGGCCACCTATTTCCTAACGAACTAGGTGTCAGATTCCTTGAATCATATTTGAATGGCTATTAATTTTGTTTGCTTCAAGATCGTCCATGAAACACGAATCATTTTCCAACTCATCGTCCACGTCGGACTTCAAATCCCCTGTAATCTTGCCTTTTGATTTGTCAATTTCGGTCATTTATCGGGACACGCCTCCGCCATTGATCTGGCCCCCCTAGATCCTACGGTCGTCGTTCGTATCGGGCGGGCAAGTTGCATGACATTTACCCATCCGATGCAGGCAATTTTTTCTCTCATCCGCCAGCCGTGTGTCACTCGATGTGTGGCATTGGGCAGGACTCAGTCAAAACTGCTTACCACCTCGAGGCCTTCCAATATCCTACCGATTTTTGGAATCCCGTGCTATGGAATCGAATGCATTACTTTTCCACATTCATAGCATTTTTGGGTCCCAGCGCTTCGATGCTTTCCTTCACTAAGGGGGTCGTGTATCAAAAACCACCCATGTTTCTTGATTTGGCTCCAGTTTTGCCAATTTCGCCAGCACGCGTTACCATGGTCCAATGGTCTTTGCGCTTCGACCGAGGGTCCTCGTTGCTCCACTCTGGCCACAACTGCAACTGTTATGAGGATTCCTTCTGATAGCTTGATTTTTCTAAAACTTGAATCTTTTGGCATAATTTGAAACAGTCATGAAAACTTAGAGAGTGTTTAGGATCCAATTCGAATCATTCTCTTGCAAACAACCAACACTTTCTCCTTTATTTGGTTTTGGACTTCACTTGTTCATTAAATTACAAGTTGACTCAATCGAGATTCAAAATGATCCACGCCACTTGAGCTATCAAGGGAAACCCTTTGATCAAATATTCTTATTATTCTTTAATAGTTCAGCAGAGGGAGACTACAAATATAAGCCCAAAAAATATCTACCAAATCAACTGTCAAATCAGCCCTAACCAGAAAGTCCACGGTGGTCAAAGCTTCCCCAAAATGTCCTTCAATCCGCAGTTCAATTCGACCTTCAAATCAACTCAAATTCTTCAGTCTAACCCAATCAAAGGAGAGAGAAAGTCTGTTGTAATTTCTAAAATCAAACCTGAAGTCAATGTTGCTAAAACCACTCCAAATGCCTCGATTTCTATGCCAATAAATGTGGCCTAGAAAAATCAAATTCTAGCTTAAAAACTAAGGTCAACGCTGGTCAAAATCCCCTTGGTCAATGTTGGTCAACTCTCTTAAATTTCAGCTTGATCTTCTTAGAAAAATTTGGCCTCTTGCCCCACGTGTGAAGTAGAGAGAGAGTTGCCCAGCCACACATGCGAAGAAGAAGAGAGAAGCCTCCAATGTTGTACGACCCAATCAAGAGAGAGAATAAGATGTGATGAGATGATGTCCAAATGAGGTAAAGGTCTCTCCTATTTATACACTTCATTGAGGATGAAAAGACACATATGTTGGGCTTCATGAGTCTACATTTGACTAGAGTTGATCTTGAAAATTTGTCCATAGGAGAAATAAATTCATAATTCCATTTCTGCTTGTCAGAATGAGATGATCTTTATATAAAAATTGTACCTCTCCAAAATAGGAATCCAATGCAATAACCATCTCCATAATATGAGTTTTCCTAAGGTGGAGTTAGGCCCTAGTTTCCAATTTTAACACTCCCTCTCAATTAGAGATAATTCCACCTGCCAATCCATCATGATGCCAACCTGCCATCCTGTCCCATGATGCCATCACTGATCTGCTATGATCTGCTGAGCCATGAAGAAACAATGAAGAAGAAGTGATCAAGTGTGTATTATACCACTCTCCACTGACTAAAGTCAGTCCTTGATCCTAGATCAAGTTGTTGAACACCATGCATCCTAGTCATAGGGAGTACAACAATACATGATGCGTCCATCGGTAGTGCTATGGTCCCTAACCAACTTTTACCAACTCATTGGCCAGATGAGAGTTACTTCACATGAGTCCTAGACTCTATGGGTAGGATGTGTGGCGGGGCATCAGCAGGAGAAGGTGAACCACTCATCTTGCTCATATGCCATAGGAGAAGGTGAACCACTCATCCTATGCATATGTCAATTGTAGGGGAAGGAATCACCCTACATGCATGTGTCTAGGTAGGGAAAGGTGAAGCACTCACCCTACACACATGTCAAACATAATGGGGTATGACAGAGGAAGGTGAACCACTCACCCTATATCCAGCGCACTAGGGGAAGGTGAACCACTCACCCTATGGTCGCTCATAACTTGATCCAAGAAGTACCCCATGCCCCGAGGAGCTCCTAGAGCTCTGTGTCCAACCCATACAAGACCCTTATAAGAGGGTCATTCCACGACTCCAAGTCTCTCTCGGAAGGTTAAGAATTTGACCTTCCTGAGAGGCTTCGTGAGAATGTCAGCAACCTGCTCATTTGTCCTGATGTGTTGGAGCCTAACTCCTCCCCGTTGTACCATATCCCATATAAAGTGGTACCTAATATCAATGTGCTTGGAGCGGTCGTGGAACATTGGATTCTCTGATAAATAAATCCCACTTTATTTGTCGCAAAACACGGTCATATTTAGAAAGTGCTCAAATAGCTCACTGAAGAGCTTCCTTAACCAGACTGCTTCATAACAAGCCATACTCCCAACAATGTATCTGGCCTCGGCGGTGCTTAGTGCAACCCATTCCTACTTCCTGCTCATCCAGGATATAGAAGTAGAACCCAAAGAGAAGCTTCACCCATACGTGCTCTTACGATCCACCACAGTGCCAGCCTAGTCAACATTTGTATATCCATGTAGTCTCAAATCCCCAACAGTGTATCTCAGCCCATAGTGGATAGTGCCCCAAAGATATCTCAAGATATTCTTGGCAGCAATCCAATGAATGTGATGAGGCTCAACCATATATTGACTCAACATGTTTACAACGAAGCATGTGTGAGGACGGGAGTTG
The DNA here is from genome assembly GCA_000404065.3 of Pinus taeda. Taxonomy (NCBI): domain Eukaryota; kingdom Viridiplantae; phylum Streptophyta; class Pinopsida; order Pinales; family Pinaceae; genus Pinus; species Pinus taeda. Next base: position 186,126 of record APFE030419566.1, on the reverse strand, counting down.
ACCAAGAACATTAGTGCCCCCATAAGTTGACGATACTCGGTAGGGTTTGCCAATTCGGGCCCAACAACACTTCCACATAGATTCTTGAAGTTGAGTTCCATCAGAGTAGTCACGGACTTTCAGTCCACCATCCCACATCTCTCAAGTAGCTTCACAATATATTTTCCTTGAGAAAGGAAAATCTCACCTAGCTTCTGCCAAACCTCCAATCCTAGGAAATAATGCATCAATCCTAGATACTTCATCTCAAACTTAGAAGCCAAATCCCTCTTGCATTGATGAATGAGAGGGTCATCACCTATCAAAAAGAGATCATCCACATAAAGGATCAAAATGAGAGGTTTGTCCTTTTTAACCTTGAAGTATAGGTTCGGGTCCACATCGCTTCTCGTAAATCCTAGCTTCATAAGATAGCTATCAATCCTCTCATACCAAGCCCTAGGGGCTTGCTTCAACCCATAGAGGGCTTTCTTCAACCTGCATACATGTGTCTCACGATATTGAACCTCAAACCCATCGATTTGTTCCACATATACTTCCTCCTTAAGCGAACCATGCAAGAAGGCAATTTTGACATCCATTTGATGAAGGTTCCATCCTTGTAGGGAAACAAGGGCTATGATCGAACGAATGGTGGTATATCGGGAAACTGGTGCAAATATCTCATTGTAGTCTACTCCTTCCTTTTGAGAGAAGCCTCGAGCTACAAATTTAGCCTTGAATTTCTCAGCACTCCCATTAGCTCTATGTTTGACTTTGAAGAGTCATTTCGAAGTGACCACTGACTTGTCCTTGGGTCTAAGAACCACATCCCATACATCATTCTTCATGATTGATTCATACTCTTCATTCATTGCATCCTTCCAAACTTGTTGCTTCATGACTTCTTTGAATGTATAAGACTCAGATTGTATAATTGTACTCATGGCAGCTAAGTACCCTTGGTACCTATTCAGCTTCTTACTTTCACGAAAAACCTTGGTACAATGTGTTTCTCAACACCTTCAGGAGTATATTTGAGCCATAAAGGCCTCTTTCTTGTAGTAGAGGGCTCAGTATTGGATGTGGATCAATGGAATCCATCAGAACTTCAACATGGAGCATTGGTTCATCGAACGAAGATTCATCATGTTTTTCCGCATCAACATCATCATTGGCCTTGCTAGGAATAGGAAGATCTTGAATCTTTGTAAGTGCAGCACCTTCATCAAAAGTAACATCATGACTTAATTCCACTTGGATCCTTTGAATAGGAACATAGGTTCTATATGCCTTCCAAGTTTCACTGTAGCCCACAAATGTTCCTTTCTCCCCATATGCATCTAGTTTGTTTCTTTTCTCTTTTGGCACATGAAAGTATATGGGACATCAAAAAATTATAAAATGAGAAACATCAAGCTTATTACCAGAGAATACTTCTTTGGGTGTCTTGAAGTCCAAAGTTTGATGTGGGCATTGGTTGTGGACATGCACAACGGTGTTGGAAGATTCTCCCCATAAGAACTTCGGAAGACCTTGATCATGAAGCATAGCCTGGGTGGCTTTGATGATAATACGGTTTTTCCTTTCGGAAATATTTTTTTTTTTTTCAGGAGTATATGCAGTGGTAGTCTCCCTCTTGATGCCAACTTCTATACAATATTATTTGAATTCATTAGACTCATATTCGGTCCCATTATCGGTCCTCAATATTTTGATCTTCTTCCCTTTTTGATTTTCGACCAAGGCTTTGAAGGAGAGGAACCATTTGAATAATTCATTCTTCTTCTTTAAGAAATAGATCCATGTCTTGCGAGAGAATTCATCCACAAAAATAGCATAATATAAATATCCACCCAAATATGTCATGGGAAACATACTTGATAGATCAGAATGTACCAATTAAAGAATATCAATGGTTTGAGTCTCACTTGAGGGGAATGGTCCCCTTGTATGTTTTCTAGTTTCACATCCTTGACAAACACCTTCATGATTTAAGTTAAATTTGGGCATCCCTATAAGGCTTTAAAGTGAAGGTGATAAAATCTTTAGTGCCATAATTTGGATTGAAGAGAGGTGTCACAAATCATTGATCCTAATGGAGTTCCTCCAACATGATAGAGACCTTCAACCCTGAATCCTAGAGTGAATTCTTCTCTTGGATTCCTTTGCCAAAGATGAACCTTCCCATCAACAAATGACACCTTAAAATCTTTGTATTCCATCACATAAATATAAACCAAGTCCTTTTTCAAGTTAGGTACATATAGCACTTCTTCAAGGTGAAGGGTTTGACCTTGATTTAAGTGAAGAGTAATGGCCCCAATTCCTTTCACAGGATAAGTGGCATTATCCCCAATTATGATCTCCATATTTGTCTTCTTCTCAACCAAGTTTGAGAGAGCTTCTTTGTAACCAGTGAAGTGCCTTGAGGCACCACTATCAATCAACCAATGGTCCAATGTATCTGGAGGAGAGGCGGTGCAGAGGGAAGAAATAAGATAAAATTCACTTTTCTTTGCAACGTTAACTTCATCATACCTGGAGTTTCTCGACTTCTTGGAAGGATGACCACCTTCATTTCGAGTCACATGAGCATTCCTCTTCCCTTTGTTATTGAACATGTTGTTCCTTTAATTGTCATTGATCTGGAAGTTATTGTTGTTATTATTTTCATCATATCTTGGAGTATCCTTCTTGTGAGGACACTCTCTAGCGAAGTGGTGAAACTTGTTGTAATTGAAACACCTTCCTTTTCTTCCTTCTTTCAATCCTGGCTTGAACCCTTGTCCTTGATTCGTTGGACCAACATTTTTCCTTCTTCTAGAATGAGCGAAGAAGGTAGTAGGATCGTTTCCATTTGAGGGCTTGTCTCGTTCAATCACCCTTATTTTTTCTTGAGTGCATCTGGAAAATAGTTCCTCAAATCCCAGAATCCTGTCATTATTGAGAATGGTGATGTTGAACACATCCTAATCTCTTGTAAGCTCCCCAAGTGAAATAAGAGATAGTTCCCTGTCACCAGTGACTTCCCCAATAGATAGGAGATCATTCTTGATCTCGGTGATCCTCATGAAGTAGGATTGGATGGATTCTCCTTTATCCATCTCGATATCTTTCAAATTTATCTTGAGAAAGAGAATTTTATTTGCATTGTTCACTTTGAACATCCCAACCAACCTTTCATACATCTCCTTAGATGTTTCCAAATCAGAAATATATCAAACCAAAGGCTTATGAATAGAATCAACAATAATCTTCTTAGCTTTTACCTCACCTTTCTTGTACTTGGTTTGAACAACAACACATGCACTTGAAGGAGGCTCAGATATTCTTCCTTTGACGTAGTCCATGGCATCATTCTCTTTCAAATTCAAATCCAAATTCATATTCCATGCATGATAGTCAGACTTGTCCTCATATTTGACGAAAGATGTAGTTGTCATTGGGACTAATTCCAAGTCTTTGTCCAACAACTTCCTTTAGTGATTGCTTTGGTTTCACTCTTGCTTGGGATTTTTCTTAAGCTCGCTCTGAAACCATGTTAATTTTAGATAAAAATCATATGTTCTATGCTTAAGACAATTTACTTCAATGTTCCTTTAGCAGCCCAAAGAAAAATTCCAATTTTATCCAGTAGCAATCATATTAACTTATAAACATTGACAGTAAATGCAGATAGAACATAAAATCATATGCATAAGACAAGCCAAGACAAGAGGACACAAGATGTGGCGGATGCTAGGGACAAATCCCAATGTGGGGAAACCCTTTGATCAAATCTTCTTATTATTCTTCAATAGTTCAGCAGAGAGAGAGAGTACAAATATAATCTCAAAATAGATATGCCAAATCAACAGTCAAATCATCATTAACCAGAAAGTCAATGGTGGTCAAAGCTACCCCAAAATGTCCTTCAATCAACAGTTCGACCTTGAAATTATATTAAATTCTTCGGTCAACCCCAGTTAAAAGAGAGAGAAAGTATGTTGTAATTTTTGCAGTCAAACTTGAAGTCAAACCTAAATTCAACACTAGTCAAACCACTCCAAATGCCTCAATTTCCGTGCAAATAAATGTAGCCTAGAAAAATTGAAATTTTGGCCCAAAAAATGAGGTCAACGCTCTGTAATTTCGGCCTGATCCGCCCAAAAAAATTCGGCCTCCTACCACATGTGTGAAGTAGAGAGAGAGAGAGTTGCCCAATGACAAATGCAAAGAAGAAGAGAGAAGTCTCCAATGTTATACGACCCAATCAAGACAGAGAAGAAGATTTGATGAGATGATTTCCAAATAAGGGAAATGTCTCTCCTATTTATACACTTCATTGAGGATTAAAAGACACATATGTTGGGCTTCATGAGCCTACATTTGACTCGAGCCAATCTTGACAATTTGTCCATAGGAGAAATAAATATATAATTCCATTTCTGTTTGTCATAATGAGATGATCTTTATATAAAAATTGTACTTCTTTGAAAGAGGAATCCAATGCAATAATCATCTCCATCATATGAGTTGTCCTAAGGTGGAATTTCTAATTTTAGCAATATCTGCAACTTTGTTTTATATACCTTTATTATATATGATTACCAAATGAAATTGTTGTAGGAATTCCATCCACCTAAAATGTCTATCTTATTGTAGCTTGTTTTGCGATTGTAAATATTGCAAAGGTTGATGGTCAATATGAATAATTTTTTCTTTACCCATCAAATAATGCTTCCATTTCTTCACACTTTGTACCAAAGCATACAACTCTTTATCATAAGTTGGATAGTTAATTACTTCATTGGTAAAGGTTTTAGAATGATAGCATATTGGCTTACCATGTTGCATCAAAATTGCTCCCATAACATATTCACTTGCATTGGTTTGAATTTCAAATGACCGCTTAAGATCTGGAAGTTTTGGAACTGGTTTTGTACCAATTTTCTCTTTCAAAGTGTCGAAGGATTTATGTTGCTTGCCTCCCCACTAAAATACTTGTTTCACACTTGTCAAAGCATGTAATGGTGCTGCAATGAATGAGAAGTCAGTGATTAATTTTCTCTAATATTGGGTTGCTCCCAAAAATATCCTAACTTCTATTACATTGTTGGGTTTAGGCCAATTCACGATGACATCAACTTTTGAGGGACCAATTTTCAATTCACCCCTCTTACAATATGACCCAAAAAAACCAAAGAGGTTTTCCCAAATTCACATTTAGACATATTCAAATGCAACTTCCCCTTTTTCAAGGCATCCAGAACTTGTTTCACATGCTTGACATGCTTTTCACAAGTCTTACTGAAAATCAGAATTTCATTTTAGACTATGACAAAATCATCAAGGAATGGTCACAACACATTATTTATAACTCTCATGAATGTGGCAGGTGCATTGCAAAGCCCAAATGACATAACTAACCATTCAAACAAAGCTTGTTTTGTCTTGAAAGAAGTTTTCCAAATATGATCTTCAACCATCCTTATATGATGATAACCACATCTCAAATCTAACTTAGTAAATTAAACAACTTCCTTTAATTGATCTAGCAAATCATCAATGTGAGGAAGAGGATAATGCTTCTTTACTGTGATCTTGTTCAAAGCTCAGAAATCAACACACATGTGCCATGTACCATCTTTCTTTGGAACCAAAACAATATGAGACCCACAAGGAGATGTGCTAGGTCTGATGACCCCTTTGTCAACCAACTCTTGATTTTGTTTCTTGGTTTCTGCATTCTCTAAAACTGACATTCTATACATGCCAATATTTGGAAATGTTGCATCTTGTTGCAAATAAATCTCACGTTGGATTCCACTTCTTGGAGGTAACCATTCAGGTGCCTGAAACATCTTGTCATAATTGTTAAAAAATTCAACCAATTCATGCTTGAGTTTAGAATCACATCTTGTGAAAGGTTTATATTCAACAATGTCTTTAGCTTTAATCATCAACGAAACAATTCTTACTAGCATTTACAAGCCTTTTCATCTGACCAACACTAACAAGAGATACATTCATCTTCTTACGATGTGCTCTAACAATATACTCAACTCCATCTTCGAAAGATGATATTTGTTCTCATGATGATAGAATAAGGATTTTTAGACATACAAGCATGGACTCCCTAAAACAATGTTTCAAATATCAAGTGGTACAACATCAAGCTTTGCCTCATATATAAAATTAGCAGTGATGACGAATTTGAGTTTGCATTTTCTTGCATTAGGGGAATTTTGAGGTCTAAAATGGGCCTCCTAAGGAAATTATGAAATAATAGAGGAAATTATAAAATACTATTACATTACATCATCAAATTTTAGAGGGAAAAAGGAAAAAACTACTTTTTCAACTCGTATTTTCAATTTATCGCCCTATGGGTTTACTCAAATTTTGTGTCGGAACACTCGTTGGATGCATAATTTGATTCATCATCCAAAGAGTACCCATGTTGCATACTTTCGATGCGCCAATCACGTTTTTTCATGTATTTCTTATTTTTCGTATAGAAGGGTCCATCAAAAGTATACAACATAGGTACTCCTTGGATGAGGAATTAAATTTTGCATCCAACGAGTACTTCCGCTCGAAATTTGAGTAAAACTTTAGGGAGATAAGTTGAAAAACTAGTTTTATTATTTTATTATTTTTTAATGTTTTTACCTTTTTACCCAAAAAATGGTGAATCATCCCCCATGGTTGACATCATCATCTTGAATCCTATTTGTTCTTATAAATTTTATTTTGGTTGTACATTTTTCTTAGGAGGCCCATTTTAGACCTCAAAAGTTCTCTAACGTCACTTCTAAATTGGCATCATCACATACCTAACCCAAAGGGTAAGGTTTAAAATGAGGTGTAGTTTCTAAATTTATTTTCTTGACAATTGCTTCAAAGATAAGATTGACTTGGGATCCACTATCAAACAATGTATCAAATTTTGCATGTTTTGTAATGACCCTGATATGAAAAAGTTTACTTCTTTCTTTATCTTTTTTAGATTCAATAGACTTACTAGAAGAACTAGTAATTGCATTAGAAGCTATATCTTTCATTCCCATGGATGTGATTTTGGTTTCATCACCTAAATTAGATCTAGATCTTATTGAGTTGTAGCAGAAGTTGTTAAGCCCCGGAATTGTTGTACTTAATGCACCTTTCTATGTATATGATGCCCTACTTATTCCCTTGTTTTACTAGTTTATGAACTCTTTCTACATCCTTTTAATGCAATAGCGAAGATTCGTGCTTGGGTTATATTTTATATAATAATACCTTCATTATATGCATTTTTAGTATTAATGTTCATTAAAATATTGTTAATGTAGATTTTCTTGTTCTTTAGGATTTTGTAGAATTTTTTCTACAAATCAGCTAGCTTTGATACCATGTAGAACTTTTTCTACAAATCAGCTAGCTCTGATACCATGTAGAAATTTCCCACCTGTAGATCACACTTATATATGCAATGTACTAAAGCATAATAATAGATCTACATCTACCATAAACTTTGCGGAAGTTAATCAACCATGAGCAACATCAAGCATGAACACATATAACTGATAAGAAGGAATCAATCACACATAACACATAATATATCACTGGGGAAAGCACCATCATAAAACCCCAACACTGTATTATCAATCAAGTGGAAATCCTCAACAACATACAAAAAGAATCAGCTCAAAATCTATCTTGCTCTCTCTGTACTCTGATGATGAAGCTCATGGACTACCTAGCCCTGTATATAAAGGCTACTCCTCAAGTCCAAGCTCCTATTTCCTTGTGCAGTTTTGATTGGGGTCCAATTACAAAACACATGTAAATTGGCCTGATCATACTTGCTATCAACCTCAGGTCCAACTATGCAATCCTTGAGGACTCAAGTTCCTCTTGCATGCAAGGAATACTTACTAGAAATATCCTAGCAACTGATTGAACACTGTCCAACCATATGATCTCAACTGGGTCTCTGCTTGAACTACCATGCATTAGTTATCCATGAGAAAATACTCAGTTATCTGAAATAATAGTTGTCACATGCATGCAAGCATCAACAAACTATATCTCATTAATTTAACAACTAGTTAAATTAATCTAACTAAACTTGACTAAGTTAAACTAAGTCAATTGATCCTCTCAATATAGAACTCATCCTTAATTCCTCAATCGATGGAGCAAATCAAGGACACATTCCCCAGTTAGTGGAGAAATAATTGCATGTTCTCACAAAGACTTCAAGTTTGCTTTTCCTTAACTAATTAACTCATAGAGAATTAATTAATTAATATTCCAAACTGCTGGTAAGACCAAATTCGAATTTACTTCCTATAGATAGACCAGAGACTGCTATAAATAGGAAGGGACCCAAAAATTCTATTTTTAGAAGATGATATTTTTAGCAGTTTCACCTCTCACCCAAGGTGGCCAAAATGCTCGTTGGCCAAACTGCTATTTTTAGCAATTTCCGTTTTTACATTTCTTGTTGCACACTTTTCAACATGAGTGTCCCATACCATTTAAGAATCCTAGTCACCATGCGGTAACAACATGACCTTGCTTGCTAGGAGTGACTGTAAACCACTTATATCACTTGAAATATACCAAACCAATATTTCTTGATTGAATCCAAGCTAGGAACATGTTGTCGCTGCGATAACGACCCTCCAATTTTTTTCCTAAGTCAATTTTGGAGCCTACATAAACTGTCATTTCAAGCCCCCTAGTGTCGTCATGTTGTTTGATTTGTTATTTGTGTGTTTTCCCCTAGAGTCACATCCTCCTAAGTCAATGTTTCATAATTTTCGTCACCTAACCCTTAGAAGCGCTTAAGTTATCTAGTCCATGGTTAGGTGAACTCATGACTTATCTCAACTTAGAAACTTGCCTTTTCGCTATGCATACACTAGAAAAACACTCAAAATCATAGAAAAGGTAAACAAAAGCAAGAAAATCACCTTTAAAGGCACATTCACACTCCAAGTCGGTGAAGACATGCACTTGAGTTGAGCGCACTCCTTCGGGCTGAAGAAGTGTGCCCTCCTTGAGTGCACTCCTTCATGTTGCACAAGTGTGCCCTACCTGAGGGCACTCCTTCGTGTTGAAGACGTTATCTTCTTGGTTGCATGCATGAGCATCTTTTTTCATGTGGGCACACTCCTAGAAAATAGAATCCCACTTAACTTCCCTTAACTAATGCTTTCACTTATTGACAAGTGGAGATCATGCATGAATACGTTTTGCATGTAAAATCTTTTAAATCAACCCAGTTAATTATTCATTTGCATAATAATTCTCATCTAAGTTGAGCACACTTCTATGAATCAAGAAACTATTCATCAACCAACATTACAAGTAAGTTTTTCATGTCAAATCTAATCATCACCTTTCATGATTTCACTATCATTCTTTCTTTTCTTGTTTTCATTCCTTTGTTTTTCAATTCAATTGCTAGTGTTTCTATTTAATCTTCATTATGCAAGTGTTAATTTGTTATCATATGCAAAAAATCTTCAAAATATTCAACCCTTCATATTCCACCGTGATTGTGACAACATATATTGTAGATCCTTATTCACCTAATTCTTATCACGAAATCTTGTTGTTAAACTTGTTTCTAAGCTTCCAATAGGTAGAGCACACTCCTAGAACTTGAAGCCTGATTAGCCTTGAAAACTGCACCCAAAATAACCGAGTTTTCCTTTGGGGCGCACTTCTTCACCATGACGAATTGTGTGCTCCCTTGAGCGCATGAGTGCACCACAAATAATCGAAGCACTTTCCTTTATCCCTTTGGAATGCACTAATGCATCATCCTTACCTTTGAGCACATGAGCACATTTTGAAGGCTTGAAGGCTTGTCAACATGTTCCTTCATCCCTTCGGAGTGTTCTAGTGTAACCTCTCTATCCCTTGAGTGCATGAGGTCACTTTGAAGGCATGAAGGCCCAAAAAATCACGTCTTCGACCTTTGGAGTGCGCTAGTTTTCCCTAGATGGTTTTCTTCACTTGCTTGACAGCATGAGCACACTACAAAGCCCTAAAAACCCCTTGACCTTCCTTCGTACTTTGAAAGTGCACCCTCCTTGTTAGCATTCCTATTTTCTCATGCATGCAAGTGATTTTTCATTGTTGTTGATATATTTTCATGATAAGTTACCTTTTATGGCTATTTGTACACAATTTACAAGTATTATTGCATAGTTAGGTTGCTTTAAGCTAATCTTGTCATTATGAGTGTGCTGCCACAAACAAGTGTTTGTGCTATAAGTATTGTCACCCTACCATCACCTGTTGGATCCATGCCTCCCCATAAAGTGGCCTAGAAATAAGTCTCAAAAGTGAGCACCAAGGAACTTGTTGAAGTTACCAAGCCAATTATATATATGTGTGTGTGTGTGTGAATGCTCAATGATTTATTGATGAGACTATAAAGGTCACATGGGGAAAGATATACAACACATTCATGCATAAAATTTTGGCTGAGAACTTGGAGGACTTGGAAGTGTACATCAACATTAAGAGGTCCAGGATGCATAGGATCACATGAAGATTCCCATCATCCCTTGCACAAAATTGATTGAGTGGATCATTACACACATGGATGGCTCTTATCTTGTGCTTCGTAGTGAGAGTGGTGGTCAGCCTGCCATTTATTATGGATAAGACATGCAAATGTACTACAAGATGCTTAGGCCCACAAAATATGCAAATAATGACTTCTACACTAGATTGGTCGACCACAACACAAGTGACATTATAAAATCTTGGTGTCAAGAGCCTGTTAAGTTTCACCATCGCCCATCAATAATTTATTTGACTAATAAACTTAGAGATGTATATCAGTATCTGATAGCCATGTGTTATCAGTTACATGGGTGCAAGAATGTTGAAGTGTTTGAAGAAAATTGGATATATATGTTGAATATGGTAGTAAATCATGGGAGAGTCTTCAATTGGGTAGATATATTATTATTTGAGTTGCAACGTCATGTGGGGAAGGAAAAGGCTTCTTTGAGGGTGAACCAGGCACCAAAATTCTACATGTCTGCATTTATTTTAGACAAAATATGTGCATATGTGTTCCCAGGAATGTACTAGAACTGGACCCCTGAGAACAAGTTCCTAGTTTACTCTCACTACAAAGTGTTATTAGAATGAATCTTCAAAGGTGCATATGAAATATTGGCCAAGAACTTCTTTGCAATTATATTTCATATGATATTTGAGACTGATCCTCCCTGCATGATTGATCAAGTGAAGGAGTCAGTACGAGATATCGCAAATTTGTTTGAAACGCTTAAGGGGGCATACATCATATGTTATGGTTGTCAGATATCCCCCCATCTCATGCCAGGATATGTGACCAATAAGCTGATCATGCAGGAAGTAGCAAATCAGTTGGACAAGGCATTATCATGAGTTCTTCATGGGAAGAAGAAATCACCTTGGCCCACCTTCCCGTTGAGGATTGAATTATATGATTTAAAGAGCCACAAGGTGACATAAGTAGAAATACAAGAGTTGGAACACTTGCACTTCACCACTAAATAATTTCATGGATATGATCTTAGGAGAGTGTGCAATCAAAATTATGAAAGGATTGGTCACAATATGGGGTATTCTTCGATATCTACAGTAGAAGATGAGAAGGTAAAGAACTAGTACAATGAAAACATGAAGGCACATCCAAGGATGGAAATCAGTTCATCGAAATATCCAGCAGCTCAAGATTTGCAGGTGCAAGAGGAAGAACAGATAACCCCTCAAAAAAGGAAAGTAGCTCTAAAGAAGAGGGTAATATATGATTTGACAGATGGGAGTAGCAGAAAGTGGAAAGATAGTCCTTTGAACATAGGAGCTATTCAAGCAGAACAAGAAAGGATAGAAGAAAAATAGTGAGGAGAAGAGGCAATAGGATGAGTTTCTTCAAAAACAACAAGAAGAAAAATAGGGGGGGAAAAGGATCAAAGAGGGACAACAAAGGCAGTCCCAGGAGGAAGAAGCAACACAACGATGGGAAGAATAATAGTTGACTTAGGAGATAGAAGAGGAAGAGATGTAGGAAGAGGATACCATTCAACCCATGGAGAATGAGCCATGTTATCCAAAGGAACCTTCTCTCATAGGTGGTCATCTTCAATTTGGAGAGATGGGGATCACACCTCCACTGAATGAAAAAGTCATGGATGTATGAATTGTCATGTTTGATCAACTTAAGAAGAGGATTGTGTAGCAGAGGCATAAATACTTTCTAAAAGATCCTCAAAATCTATTTTGGGTTGCTACAGATAAGGTGCTAACTTCCAACAACAAAAGGAATCCTAGGGTGGTCATGGCAGATTTTTTTTTTTTTTTTCCACAACAACACAAGATTACTCTGAATATCTTCTGAGTGAGAATGGTAGGCATAGAGGATAGCTTGTTGTGGTAAAGAAATAGGTAGAACAACTTGCGATGAAGAATCAATAGTTGTCATCATAGAGTTTCAAGAATGTAGAATAGAAGGCAGCCATTTAGGAAGAATTGGGTCCAATGGAGGACACCATGGCACGATTATATAATGAGATGATACTTATACAACAGGTGGTGTCCCCTACTGTTGGCATCCAGAAGAAAGCACAGGAAGTTGTAAAACTCCTGAAAGTAGCAAATAGAGTGGTTGACCAACTTCAGGAGTGGGATGCCAAGAATCTAGATGCTCTGCAACATTTCGAAAAGGACAAGATTGTTGCCGAAATGGATAGAGTTCATTTGAGAATCCACCATCAGAACTACATGCATCTTGGAAAACAATCAATTAGTACTATTGCTTCCTATAATCATCTACATAATGGTTTTGTGTCTCTAACAAGAAAGCATGGAATGCCTGCAATAGGAACACTTGAAGCAATCATAGGAAGAGGAGTCATCTTCCAAGAGTCAGGAAATATATTGAACAGATCAAGAAAGCAACATAATAAGAAGTTTTGGCAGTCAACAAGGACATTATTCTACAGTACACCATTGCATCGGTTAAATCCAATATGAAACTTTCATGGCTATGGAATAATATAAAGTCAAGCTCCAAGGCCATAATGACATTATGGGAGGTGAATATGCACTAAACATGGGACTTTCCATTTGGGTCAAAGCCATCTCAACGAAGTTCAGAGCATGGCACACTTATATTACAAATGAACTCCATGAGGAAGAAAATGATTTATAAATTTGATGAGAATTTGTCCCATTTTCAGTTTTGTCTTATTAGGCCACCATATCATATGTAATTTGTATTATAATAATAAATGGTATGTAATTAAGTCCAAGGGACACATGTGGAATGTGAATAGTCATATATGGAATGTAATGAGTCTTGAATAGAATATGAATAGTCATAGAAGTCAAAGTGTCACAAGGAATATCAAAGGTCATTGTTATTTGTTATAAATAGCTCCTCATAACTGAAGCTAGGGGCTTGGATTCTTAGAGCCTTTCCCTGTCTTCTCTTGTAGTGCATAGGAGATAGGTTATTCTTTGGAGAGGCAAGTTGTGGCTTCATGTTCCACTGATGGATATAGTGTTTCATTCATGTAAAAATGTACTTGGGATCTTTCACTCTTAATCAGAAGCTCAATGAGCCGACACTTCTTCATACATGTATTGTAGAAATAGTAGAACTATTCTTGTTATTGTTTATGATATATGTCACTTTAATCACATAGTAGGTTAATGAACTAATTTGTTTCTTAACTATGGTTATTATTCAATAATTGTTGTTATGCTTTAATGGTTGTTGTTTATTATGTGTACTAATCTGTAGGTAACCAACAAGTCTTTCTCTTACTTCTCAGGCCCCTCTTTTGGATATTACTATTACTTTTCTAGCTGGTGGCTGATTTTCCCTACTAGCCATGGAAATCTCCCTCATACACCTTACATTGGGTGTCTCACAGAGCTTACATTATTTCTACCCCAAAGAGGTGTTGCATTCTCTTGTGTGTAATCGTAATAAAGGCATATCTTTGAAACCTTTCCAAATGGTGGCCAGACCATATGACTGGATGGGACTCCTACACCAAATGGTGTGAGTTCTAATTGGGACTTCACATTGGGGAGATCCCCTTACAATGTTGGCAACATCCAACACTGTCAACATTTTTGGCACTAGAAGGAGGGCTTGATGAAAATTTGAGCTTGTGAAGTTTGTTTAACTATCTTACCTTCAACGGCTTCATCCTAGATTATAATACCGAGGTGTTTTTCCAAAACTTTAGATCTTTCAATCCCCGTAAACTTTTTACATAACTTGTGACATTTTAAATTTGATGGTAAGGGTACAACAACAGTCTTTTACTACATAATTGAATTTGCTCATTTTTTTTTTCTCAAGCGGTGTTTATTTTGAAGAAATTCTCACGCTATATTTTACCCTTACATTGGATGATCGTGCGAAGCAATGGTGCTATCCTTTACCCATTGATTTTATCTTATCTTTTAAACAACTAGTTAACACGTTTCATCGTGTTTTCGACAAATATGAATATCAAGATGTTCTTAATGAAATTGATCATCTTAGAATGGATTTGAATGAATCTATTGAACATTTTGCTGATCGTTCCCTCCACCTTTGTTATGATTTCCTGGATGAGGATGTGGACTATCAGTTATTGGATGAAAAGTTTTGATTCTTAATCCACATGTCAAGAAAATATTTTGAATCTAATTCATCATGTCCTCTTCAGCTGCAACCGGTCATTAAAACGAAATATAAATTTGCTAATGAAGAATTACTTTTTCTTTCACAACTTTCCCTTGATGATGATTCGTCTAGTCTTATCAATAACCATATTCAAATCTTGATATCTCACTAGTCGACATTCTACTTGTTAATCAAATGGAGCCCTTGGACAACCATGAACCTGATGATTTCCTTTTCTCTAAATTATACAATGATGATTGTTCAAGTAACATGGATACATATTTGTTCTTGCATCAAAATTTATATTTGCAGGATGTTTCACCTGTTGCTTTACCACAACAATTTTTTACATGTTAATGCACATGTTTTCATGGTACGTCTTTTTCGTTGCACTACTTTTTGTTTTGATTGTACATGATCACATATTACAATCCAAAGGTCAGGAGCAACTTCTATGACTGCATTGGAAATTCCACTTTCATGTACTATTTAGTTTAGGGTAGGATAGGTTACACTTACTTAGATGTATTGCATGTGTGTTTTGTGTTTGCATCTTTCCTATTTTTATTATCTTGCTTTTATCTAGTCTTGAATAAGGTTGGTTTTGAGCTTTGAGATGATGTAGCTTACCTTTTGTGAAAGGAAATTTGTAGTAACATACAACCCTTGGATTATTTTTTACCCTCTTTTTTTTTGTTTACATCTTTCGAGTCAATGATTTTTCGATGGAAAATATGATCCTTTAGTTGGGAAGCTATAAGTGAACCTTGATGCCCACATCTATTTACAATTCTCTCTCCTATACTCAGTCCTATTATGTATAGTGTGTTATTGCTTATCTACCTGAGTAGAGTATGATAAGGGGAAAACCTTTAGCGATCAAAGAATCGTAGGTATAAAACCTATCTCTGGAGGAGAAACCTCTTTTGCTCTCAACAAGTCGGGATCCCTCTTCCACCCATTGAAAAATAATAAGTACCTATGCACAGTCCTATTGAAAAGAATAAAAAATATAAAGGGTGAAAGAAGAGAAAGGCTTTCTGTGTAGAGAGGTGAAGCAATCAACTTCTCTGGGGTACTATCTAGGCTCTATGGAAGCAAAGAAACATTTGTGTTCTTGAAGTGACTCCGTCAAGGTACTATTGAAGCATGCTAGTAGTAGAGCAACACCAAAGATGTAAAACAAACAATCTGATGGTTTTTATCTCACCATACTATATTAAACTTACTTACATCAACAAGATAATGATATGGATTTCTTTATGTTTTGTTATGCCAAATAATGGAACAGGGAAGAATATATCTTTAACCGAGTAAGAGTGGGGAGATGAGGTAAACCATTGACTAAATCAATAATTTCTGTAGAAATAAGAATTTTCGCCTAAATGAAACCATTTTAGAGAAGTTGGGGTTCTCCCAGTGTGTCGCCAAATGTTGTTGTTGTGACAACGACCATCCAAAATTTCTACCTAAGTCAATTTTGGATCCTAAATAAACTATCCTTTCAAGCCCCCTAGTGTCATCATGTTGTTTGATTTGTTATTTATGTGTTTTCTCCTAGTGTTGCATCCTCCTAAGTCAATGTTTCCTAAGTTTCGTCACCTAACCCTTAGAAACACTTAAGTTATCTAGTCTATCATGAGGCGAACTCATAACTTATCTTGACTTAGAAACTTGCATTTTCACCATTCACACACTAGAAAAACACTCAAAAGCACAGAAAAAGAAAACAAAAGCAAGAAAATCACCTTTAAAGGAAAAATCACACTCCAAGTTGGTGAAAGGTGCTTGAGTTGAGCGCATTCCTTAGGGATAAAGAAGCGTGCCCTCCTTGAGTGCACCCCTTCATGTTGAGCAAGTGTGTCTTTCTTGAGTGCACTCCTTTGTGTTGAAGACATGCACTCTTCCTGGTTGCATGAATGAACATCTTGTTGCATGCCGATGCACTCCTAGACAATAGGAGCTGACTTAACTTCCCTTAACTAATCCTTTCACTTCAACAAGTGGAGATCATGCATGAACCAATTTTGCATGTAAACTCTTTCAAATCAACCTAATTAATCATTCATTTGCCTAATCACTCTCATCTAAGTTGAGTGCACAACTTTGTATCAAGAAACTCTTCATTAACCAACATTACAGGTAAGTTTCACATGTTGAATCTAATCATCCCCTTTCATGATTTCACTTTCGTTCTTGCCTTTTTTGCTGTTGTTTCTTTGTTTTTCAATTCGATTGCTAGTGTTTTTGTTTAATCTTAATTTTGCAAGTCTTGATTTGTTTTCACATGCATAAACTTTGCACATTTTTCAACCCTTCATATTCCATTGTGAATGTGACAACATCTATATAAGCTTGTATATCCTTCTTCTCCACATTCTTATCATCAAATATTGTTGTTAAAATTGTTTCTGAGCTTCCAACAAGTAGATCGCACTTATGGAACTTGAAGCCTGATTAGCCTTGAAAACTGCACCCAAAACAACTGAGTTTTCCTCTTGAATGCACTTCTTCACCACAAAAAACTGTGCCTCCCTTAAGTGCATGAGTGCACCACAAATGATCGAAGAACTTTCCTTTACCCCTTTGGAATGCACTAGTGCACCGTCCTTTCCTTTGAGCGCATGAGCACATTTTGAAGGCTTGAAGGCTCGTCAACATGTTCCTTCATCCCTATGGAGTGCGTTAGTGTGCCCTCTCTACCCCCTTGAGTGCATGACGTCACTTTGAAGGCCTAAAGGCCCAAAAAATAACCTCTTCAACCCTTCGGAGTGTGCAAGTGTGACCTAGATGGTTTTATTCACTTGCTTGAAGGCATGAGCACACTACAAATCCCTGAATAACCCTTGACCTTCCTTCGTACTTTGAAAGTGCACCCTCCTTGTTTGTGTGGCTATTTTCTCATGCATGCAAGTGATTTTTCATTGTTGTTGATATATTTTCATGATAAGTTACCTTTTATATCTCTTTGTACATGAGTTACAAGTATTATTTCATAGTTAAGTTGCTTTAAGCTAATCTTGTCATTATGAGTGTGTTGCCACAAACAAGTGTTCGTGTTATAAGTATTTTCACCATATCATCATCTGTTGGATCCATGCCTGCCCATAAAGTGGCCTCCAAAGAAGTCTCATAAGCAAGCAAAGACGAATCTATTGAAGTTACCAATCCAACCATTCCCATATATGTAGATACATAGTTCTTTGTTGATAAGACTACAAAGGGCGCATGGAGCAAGATATACAACACATTCATGCATAAATATTTTGCAGAGAACTTGGAGTACTTGGAAGTGTACATCAACATTAAGAGGTCTAGGATGAACATGATTGCATGTGGATTCCAAATTATCCCTTGTGCAGAAGTGATTGAGTGGATCATTACACACATGGATGACTATTATTATGTTCTTTGTGGTGAGAATGGTGGTCAACTCACCACTTATTATGGAGAAGACATGTAGACACACTACAGGATGATTAGGTCCACAAAATATGAAAATAACGACTTCTACACCAAATGGGCTAAACTCGACACAAGTGACATTATCAAAAATTGGTGTTGAGAGTCTACTAAGTTTCACCATCACCCATCCAAAATTTATCCGACTAAGATCCTCAAAGATATATCAATATATGATAGTGATGTGTTTTGGGTTGCGTGGGTGCAAGAATGCTGAAGTGTTTGAAGAAAACAAGATATATATGCTCCATATGGTGGTAACTCGTGGGAGAGTCTTCAATTGGGTAGATATATTGTGATTTGAGTTGTAGCATTATGTGGGGCAGGCAAAAGCATCTTTGAGGGTGAACCAGGAACCAAAATTCTACATGTTTTCATTTCTTTCAGACTAAATTTGTGCACAGTATGTGTTCCGAGGAATGTACTGGAATTGGACCCATGAGAATAAGTTCCCAGTTTACTTTCACAACAAAGTGTTATCAGAATCAAGATTTAGAGGTGCATATGATAGATTGGCTGAGAACCTCTTTGCAGTTATCTTTGATATGATATTTGAGATCGATCCTCCTCTCATGACTAATCAGCTGAAGGAGTAAATATGAGATATCACAGATTGGTTTTCAGCACCTAAGAGGACATACATCATATGTTCTGGTTGTTAGATATCCCCTCATCTCATGTCGTGATATGTGACCAATAAGGTGGTCATGCAGGAAGTAGCAAATCAATTGGACAAGGGATTATCAAGAGTTCTTCGCAGGAGGAAGAAAACCCCTTGGCCCACTTTCCCATTGAGGATCATATTATATGAGTTAAAGAGACACAAGGAGACATCAACAAAAATACAAGAGATGGAACACTTACATTTTTCCACTAAAGACTTTCATGGATATGATCCCCAGAGATTTTGCAAGATGTAGGTTTTAACCCCGTACAGAAATTACCTGCATATGAATTCTAAAACATAGAAAATAAACAGTATGAGATCATAACACATAAAACACATATACACAGAGATTTTCCCCTAGATCCCAAAACTGGGACTACTAGCTTGATTTTTCATTATGTTCCTTTCAATGTTACAATACATATTTATACATGCCGAAGCATCCAATACCATGGACCGAAAACCATCGCGTCTAATAGCATGGATAAAAAACCATCACGTCCAATACCATGGACCGCATACCATCGCGTCCAAAAAACATGTGCGAAAATCATGCACAAAACCATAGGTGGGTTCGCCCAGCCTAACATGGGGTCCAAAACCAAAATTTTCCGGGGCACTACCCTGGACCCCATAAAGTGGGGTTATGGGTGCCCTTCAAACCCCCTGTTAACTACGCGGAAAGAATATAACACAACCCAACATTCTCCCACTTGTTGTTTTCTTTCCATAGGGGGCCACAAGAGAGCTTAGCCATTTTCCCAGCCCTGAAATGCCCATTGTCTCTCTACACCAAGAGAACTTCTTAGAGCTCATAGACTTTGTCAATGCATCTGCAATATTCTTCATAGTGTCCACCTTTACCAGCAACACCTTTTTTTCTTCTATCATATCCCTCACAAAGTGATACTCAACATCAATTTGCTTTGTCTTTGAATGATATGTAGGGTTCTTTGCCAAGAAAATTGCACTTTGGCTGTCACAGTCTATCCTTATAGCTTCCTGTACTAACCCCATACTTGAACACAATCTCTGCAACCAAACTGCTTCCTTGCATGCATGAGTGGCTACCATGTATTTTGCCTCTGTAGTTGATAGTGCCACTACAGATTGTTTCTTACTCATCCAACTGATTGCACCTCCAAATAGGTTAAACACATACCCACTTGTAGATATTCTCTAATCCATATCTCTAGCCCAGTCTGCATCAACGAAGCCATGAATATCCAACACTCTGTCCAATCCTGGTCTTCCTTGGTAGCACGAACCATAATCACTAGTGCCACACAAATACCTGAAAACCCGCTTCACTGCTGTCCAATGCTCCTTTTCTAGTTTTGACATAAACCTACTCAATACTCCCACTGCATGTGCAATGTTTTGTCTAGTACAGACCATTGCATACATCAAGCTACTGACTACACTTGCATATGGAACATGGGCCATGTCCTCTTCCTCTTCTTGTGTCTTGGGACATTGTACAACATATAACCTCACACCTACAGGAATAGGAACCTTCACTGGTTTACTATCCTGCATATTAAACCTCTAGTATTGTCTCAACATACTTCCTCTGGTTTAACTAGAGCTTCCTCTTTGCCTGATTTCTTTTAATTTCCATGCCCAAAATATAGTTTGCACCACCAAGATCTTTCATGTCGAATTTGGAGGAAAATTGGGTCTTCAGATCCTAGATATTTTTTTTGTCATTTCCAACCAGCAACATATCATCCACATACGAGACTAGATAAATAACACGGTCACCAATTAATTTAAAATACACACAGTGATCTTCTTTGCTTCTGGTGAAGCCAAGTCCCCGTATAAATGCATCAAATTTCTGGTACCACATCCTTGGTGACTGTTTTAACCCATACGGAGACTTCTTTAACTTGCATACCATTTCTTTCTTACCCTTCGTTGCAAAGGCTTCATGTTGCTTCATGTAGATTTCCTCTTCCAGATCCCCGTGAAGATATGTTGTCTTCACATTCATCTGTTCTACCTCAAAATCAAAAGCAGCAACAACAGATAAAAGTAATCTAATAGAAGTTACCTTGGAAATAGGAGAAAAAATATCACCAAAATCAATTCCCGACACCTGGGAATAACCTTTTGCTATGAACTGAGCTTTGTATTTCTCCATTTTTCCTTTTGAATTTGTCTTCTTTTTGAGCACCCATTTGGTGCCAATAGGTTTCCTTCCAGCCGGAAACTCCACTAGATCCTAAGCCTCATTTTTGTGCAAAGATTCCATTTCATCAACCATGGCCTCTTTCAAGAGTTTTCCATCCTCTGAATCTACTGCTTCTTTCATAGTTCTGGGATCATCGCCAGTGATAGATAAAGCAAAATTTGAACAAAACGTAGATGGACTATACCTTTCAGGTTGCCCTCTTTCTCGAACTGATATTCTCATAGCCAGAGTTTGTGGCTCTTCATCTTCTGATTCCTCCTCTGTTGTAGAGTCAGATTCTTCCTCCTTTAGCTCAAACTCTATCTTCTCAGGTTCCTTTCGTTGCAATTCATGTTTAATGACATCTTTCACCTCTTTGAATACCACATCTCAACTATACACAACCTTCCGTGTGACTAGGTTCCAAAGCTTATAACCCTTTAAACCATCCTTATACCTAATAAAGATGCACTTTTCAGATTTATTATCCAACTTGGTTCGTTTCTCCTTTGGAACATGTACATATGCATCACATCCAAACACCCTCAGATGTGAAAGAGAGGGTTTCTTACCAATCCATACCTCTTATGGAGTCTTATCCTCCAACACTGTTGAAGGTGACATGTTGACTAGGTAACATGCAGTATCCACCGCCTCTACCCAGAATTCCTGTCCTAACCCAGCACCACTGAACATGCTTTTTGCCCTTTCCATCAACGTCTTATTCATTCTTTCTGCAACTCCATTTTGCTGAGGTGTATATGGATTAGTCTTTTTCCGTGCTATACCACACTTCTTACAGAATTCTTCAAATTCCTTACTGCAAAACTCTCCACCGTTATCTGTCCTTAGCACCTTTATCTTCTTCTCTATCTGGTTTTCTACCAGAGCCTTAAATTCTTTAAACCTATCAAAGACTTCAGATTTCTTCTTAAGGAAATATATCCATGTATTCTTTGAGAAGTCATCTATAAATGACACATAGTACATAGACTTACCTAGTGATGGAACCTTCACAGGTCCAAACACATCACTGTGCACAAGTTCTAATATTTGTTTCGCCCTCTTACTACCAGAGGGGAAACTCACCTGATTATACTTACCATATACACAATTTTCATAGAAATCAAAATCCAGAGAGTTATTACTCATACCTTCTACCATACCTTTACCATGAAGTAT
>APFE030419566.1:59245-163966 GCA_000404065.3 Pinus taeda | reverse complement strand
CCAGAGACCACTAGATTTTCTGCTCCACTTTCAGGAACCACAAAACTATTGCACCCATCAATAACAGTGCTACCTTGCATCTTGTACAAACTTCCAATCCGAACTCCCCGCTTCAATACCAGTGCTCCCCAAACCATCTTGCAGGTATCCTTCTCGAACACTGTTTTTACACTTGCATCATCCAGTTTGCTAACCGAAATCAGATTTTTGGCTAATGCAGGAATATGTAGAATACCTGGAAGCGTTCTAACCCTTCCACCTTGCAACTTCAACTTTTATTTTCCGCGATCAATGATTCTAGCCTTCCTATCATCACCCAA
This sequence comes from Pinus taeda, assembly GCA_000404065.3. Classification (NCBI taxonomy): domain Eukaryota; kingdom Viridiplantae; phylum Streptophyta; class Pinopsida; order Pinales; family Pinaceae; genus Pinus; species Pinus taeda. The sequence goes on along the minus strand of APFE030419566.1, from coordinate 163,646 downwards.
GAAGACATCACCACCATCATATTTCTCAAACTCGCAGAACCACTCTCTATGGGGAGTGAAGTGAAAGGATGCACCTGAGTCAATCAACCATGCCTCATGAACTACATGTGTACTTGAAGAAGCCAAGCACACATCCCCACCTTTATCTGAGGTGGTTTTCGCCTCTACAAAAGGAGCCTCATCAGATCCCTTTCCTTTGTCAGGAGCTTTAGATTTACAATCCCTTTTGTAGTGCCCTTCCTTTCCACATTTCCAGCACACCACCTTTACAAGTTTTCCTGGAGATTTAGATCTCCCACTCGATGACTTATTTTTGTTTTTGTTCTGGGTTTGGTCTCGTACAGACAAGGCATCACTATTTTGGCTCTCCATATTTTTCTATCTCATCTCCTCCGTCAGCAAGAATGAGATTATTTCATCAAAATGAAAGGTAGTTTCATTGCTACCTATTTCAATAACCAGACTATCCCACGAATCTGGTAGAGAACACAACAAACTGATGCACTTATCTTCATCTGAAATTTTAATATCAATAGATGCTAACTGACTTACCACCGTATTAAATGCGTTCAGATGCTCTATCACTGAGTCTCCATCTTTCATCCTCAGGTTATATCTCCATCTTTCATCCTCAGGTTATACGGCTTTTTCTGCAGGAACAGTTTATTCACCAGAGACTTAAATTGGTACAAAGTCCCTAACTTGTCTCGCAAAGCCTTTGTCGTAGCTTCCCCTGATACATTCAACAATACTAAAGCTGAGACACACAATCGTATTGTGCTCTTTGCCTTCCAATCCAAATTCTTCCATTCTTCATCGGACACTCCCGTTGGTTTAGTACCCGGATCTATTGCAATCCATTGGTCTTTATCTACCAATAGATCCTCCATCTTGAGTTTCCACAACTCAAAAATTTGACCATTAAATTTCTCGATCTCTATCTTTCCACTACTTGCCATCTTCTTTCACCACCAGAGTCGATCTCGCAGATCTCCCACTAAACAAGGTTTACCACAGGTTCAAGCGAAACCCCTCAGCAACAAAGGCATTCCCTTGAAGCCAAAACAACTCTGATACCAAATGTAGGTTTTGACCCCATATAGAAATTACCTACATATGAATTCTAAAACACAGAAAATAAACAATGCGAGATCATAACACATAAAACACATATACATAGAGATTTTCCCCTAGATCTCAATACTGGGACTACTAGCTTGATTTTTCATTATGTTCCTTTCAATGTTACAATACATATTTATACATGCCGAAGCATCCAATACCATGGACCTAAAACCATCGTGTCCAATACCATGGACTAAAAACCATCACGTCCAATACCATGGACCGAAAACCATCGCATCCAAAAAGCATGTGCGAAAATCATGCACAAGACCATAGGTGGGTGCACCCAACCTAACATAGGGTCCAAAACCAAAATTTTCCAGGGCACTCCCCCGGACCCCATAAAGTGGGGTTATGGGTGCCCTTCAAACCCCTTGTTAACTACATGGAAAGAATATAACACAACCCAACACAAGAAACACTATGAAAGGATCGGTCATATTACAATGTATTCTTCGATATCTACAGTAGAAGATGAGAAGGTAAATAACTGGTACAATGAAAACATGAAGGAAAATCCAAGGATGGAAACCAGTTCACCCCAAGGTCCACCGGATCAAGACTTGTAGGTGTAGGAGGAAGAACCGATAAGCCCTCAAACAAGGAAAGTAGCTCCAAAGAAGAGGATAAGATATGATTTGATATACGAGAGAAACAAAAAATGGAAAGTTGGTCTTATGAACATAGGAGATATTCAAGAAGAAAAAGATATGGCAGAAGAAAAATAAGAATAAGAGAAGAGGTAGCAGGATGAGTTGCTTCAAAATAAAGAAGAAGAAGAAGAAGAAGAGAGGATAAGGATATAATAGAAACAACAAAGGTAGTCCCAGGAGGAAGAAACAACACAAATATTGGAAGAAGAACAATTGACTTAGGAGATAGAAGAGGAATAGTTGAAGGAAGAAGATACCATTCAACCCATGGATTATGAGCTAGGTTATCTAGAGGAACATCCTCTCAGAGGTGGTTGTCTTCATTTTGGAGATATGGGGATCCTATCTCCATTGGAATACAAAGTCATGGATGGATGTAGTGTCATGTTTGATCAACTTAAGAAGAGGATTGTGCAATAGATGCATAGATACTTTTCAAAAGATCCTAAAAATCAAGTCTTAGTACTACAAAGAAGGTGATAACTGCTAACTCAAGAATGAATCTTAGGGCAATCATGGCAAGAAATGTTTCTTTTGCCACAACAACACAAGATAACTCGAAATATCTTCTGAGTGAGAATGCTAGGTCGAGAAGAGAACTTGTTGTGGTAAAGAAACAAGCAGAACATCTTGTGGCAGAGAATCAATGGTTGTCATCATAGAGTTTCAACATTGCAAAATGGCAGAAAAACATGCAAGAAGATCTAGGGCCAATGGAGGACACCATGGCACAATTATATGATGAGATAATACTTATAGAATAGGTGATGGCTGCTCTCATTGGCATCCAGAAGAAAGCGCAAGAGGTGTTAAAAATCCTTAAAGTAGCAAATAGATCTATTGACCATCCCTAGGAGTGGGTTTCCAAGTATCCAGATGCTCCACAACATTTGGAAAAGAAGGACAAGATTTCCACTAAAATGGATAGTGTTCAGCTGAGACCCCACCATCAAAACTACATGCGTCTTGGAGAATAGTCGATCAATACTATTGATATATATAATTAATTGCATAATGGCTCTGAGTCTCTAACAAAAAAACATGGTATGCCCTCAATCAATCATAGGTAGATAAGTCATCTTCCAGGAGATCAATAAATATATTGAACAGATCAATCAAGCAACAAAACAAGAAGGCTTGGAGGTCACCAAGTACATTATTCTGCAGTATGCCATCGCACTAGTTAAAGCCCGTATAGAATTTTCATGGCTATGGAATAATGTACATTCAAGCCCCAAGACTATACTGACAAATGCATTGGAGGTGAATATGCACTACATAGGGGACTTTCCAGTTCAGGTCAAATCCATCTGAATGGAGTTCATAGCATGACACACTTACATTACAAATGAACTCCATGAGGGAGCAAATGATTTATCAATTTGATGAGAATATGTCCCATTATCAGTTTTGTCTTAGTAAGCCACCATCTCATATGTACTTTGTCTTATGTAATAGATGGTATGTAATGAAGTCCAAGGGACACATGTGGAATGTAAATAGTCACATATGGAATGTAATGAGTCATAAATAGAATATGAATAGTCATAGAAGTCAAAGAGTCATGAGGAAGCTCAAAGAAATTTTTATTTGTTATAAATAGCTCCTCATAACTCAAGCTAAGGGCTTGGATTGTTAAAGTCTTGCCTTGACTTCTCTCATAGTGCATAAGAGATAGATTATTCTTTGGAGAAGAAAGTTTTGGCTTCATATTCCACTACTGGATATAATGTTTCATTCATGTAACAATGTACTTGGGATATTTCACTCTTAATCAGAAGCTCAATGAGCTGACACTTCATCATACATTTATCGTAGATATAATATGACTATTCTTGTTATGTTTATGATATATGTTGCTTTAATCACATACTAAGTTAATGAACTAAATTTTTTCTTAGCTATGGTTATTATTTAATAAGTGTTGTTATGCTTTAATGCTTATTGTTTATTATTTGGACTAATCTGCACGTAATCAACAAGTCTTTCTCTTCCTTGCTAGGTCCCCCTTAGGTTAGTACTATTACTTTTCTAACCAGTGGATCATTTTCCCTACTATCCGTGGAAGTCTCCCATGTAGACCTTACATTAGGTGTCTCTTAGAGCTTGCATTCTTGCTACCCCAAAGGGTTGTTGCATTCTCTTGTGTGTAATCGTAACCAAGACATATCTTTGAAACCTTTCCAAATGGTGGCCGAACCGTATACTGGATGGGACTCCTACACAAAACAATGTGAGGCATAATTGGGAATTCAAATTGAGTATATCCCCTTACAATGTTGGTGACATCTAGCATTGTCAACCAAACCTTTAACCATGTGAAATATCAGAGTGTTTGTTTTATTCTAGGTGATTTTGTATCATCATCACCCAACCAAAGGAAATTTAATATTTCCTCCCTTGAGACAATCATACTTGAACCACCAACTATGAAACATGAGAACATGCTATCATCCATTTAAGTAGACATGTGATAGTTAATGAATATCATGTACCTCCTTCACTACGAATTCACATATCTTCAATGAACTTATCATCACTTCTAACTTTCCATGAATAACACAAAATATACCACATTTTCAAGGAATGTTGTCCTTCACCAAAGCCTATTATGTGTCACCTTGTTCAGTCATTTATCCCACTTGACAACAAATCCTTGGTCTTCTTAGACTGTGCACTAGTATACCATCCTAACCATATCATGACACACCATGAGTTTGTCACTAAGGCTCTCACATCATATGGACTCGCCATGCCCTCCAATATCTCACTGTTGATGGAACCTCAAAAAATATCCTTACATTCTTCCCCACTTGAATTATTGAAATCCTCATCAACATGACGAAATTATCTCAATTATAAAGGGTGTCTTGGTGGTGGAGAGACACTTCCACAATTTCCACACACAAACATGGTTTTGATTCCATTTTTCATGGGTCTAGACTTTTCCTTTTTCTTGCGCATCTCGAACTACTCAAGAATCCTAGTCATTTTGTGGCAACCATGTTATTTGGCTAGTTGAGTATGACCATCAATATTTTGTACTACCTAGAATATGCTTAACTGACATGTCCTTATTGTTGGGTATGTGTTATAATGTTTTTGTGACTTACCCCATGTGTGGTTTATATGCACAATGCACATAGGGGGATCACAGGGGGTAAGAAAGAAGGTGGTAACCCCCTACATGGGGTTGAATATAATACCCCAAATAAAAAAATTGCGTGTTTTTTTGCATATGTTTTTGGTGGTTTTTGGCACATGGTTTTTTATTTTAACAATTTTCAAGTGCATGGTGGTTTTGTCCATAGTTTTCTAGATATGGTATATTGTAATCCAAGGTTAATGGATTGGAGGTTTATGAATTCTATGGAATACATATTGTCTTGTAACATTATAAATTGAATATATTGAAAGTAAAATCTTGTTGGTTTTTCTGGTTTGGGATTCTAGGATAAAATATTTATGTTAATGTTTGTGTGTTCCATTTAATAATTTATATTTTATCGAGAATACGTTTGTAGGAATTATCTGTGCATGGTTAAAACCTACATTTGGTATCAAAACAATTTTGACTTCAAGGGGATGCTTTGTGGCTAGGGGGTTTGGCTCAGGCTTTTGGTAGACCCTATTATAGTGGGAGGTCTATGGAAGTGATTCTTATGGTGAAAAAGGAAATGGAAAGAAATCGAGAAATTCACTAGGAAAAGTTTCAAGTTATGGAAGCTCAAAATGAAAGATTATTGGTGCATAGAGTATAATGGATCACCTTGGATTCAGGCAATACACCAACATGGATGTCAATAGAAGACTAGACTAAGTTGGATTGAAAGGAAAAGAGCATGATAAGATTATGTCTCTCAGATTTAGTATTACTAAATGTTTCAAGGGAAGTTACAATGAAGGATTTGTGGGATAAGTTATGGGATTTGTATCAATATAAGTCCCTAGTGAACAATTTTTTCCTATGGAATAAGCTATATAATATGAGGATGAAGGATGGAGGCTCAGTGACAGAGCATATGAATGCCTTCAATACTTTGGTAATTAAACTATTATCTGTTGATATTAATATTCTAGATGAAGATAAATGCATTGATTTATTACATTCTCTTCCACACTTATGGGATAGTCTGGTTGTTTCCATATGTATCAACACAACTAATTTAAAATCAGATGAAATAGTCCGTCATTGTTACCAAAGGAGATGAAACAAAAAAACATGGAAATCCAATATGGATATGCCTTGACTATAAGAGGATTCTCCCAACATAGAAATAAAAAAAAAGTCCTCGAGTGGAATATATAAATCTAGAGAATGATCTAAATCTCGAGGAAAGTTTGTAAAGGTATGTTGGAGATGTAGAAAAGGAGAATTAAAAGAAAGATTGCAAATATAAAATTCCTGAGAAATGGGAGGGATCAAAATATGCTCCTTCTCTAGAAGAAAAAACTACCTAAAATGAAGGAGGGGATGTGTACTTGGGTGATCCAAAATGGATTCAGCATAGCATCCAGATCAAAAAATCTTCAAATATAGGTGAAATGGAAAAATGTTGAAGGGATTATGAATATGAAGCCAATGGTACAAACCACATGCAAATCTAAGTTCAGACAAGGAAATTAGACATAATCAAAGATTCAGGTCAAAGAGTCAAAGCCTACGTCAGCAAGACATGTGGCAACCCTGGAAAGAGTCGCAGGTACCTGATGCTGTCAGCACAGAAGATGATGTGGCAATCGAAGATTGGTTCAGACCTCAAGCAATGAGGAACAGTGGTCAAGAGCAGAGATCGTCTGATCAAAGGAGATCGATGCATATCGTGTCAAAACATGTAGTCAAGTTATCTTGGAAAACAGACGCGATAAAACTATGAAAAAGGAGCTAAACTCTTTAAGTTTCGGCAAGAGGGCAGTAAATGGTTTATCCCATGCCCTCAAGGCAGGAAGCGATTTTATACCAGGATCACACGATTCCACTCATCGCTTGACACGTAGCATCCCGAAAACCAATTTATTGCGTGAATTCAGAGAAATAGTGAACATGCTAGTTGGAGCGCGAAACCGCATGACAAACGTCGGATGACAAAGGATAAATCAATGGTGCAGGTTGTCTGGATCAGTTGAGGAGTGGGACGTGACCACCATCAGATGTTTTTTTTCTCGAGATCAGTGTTGGGGAAAGGCTGAATGGTCAGGGTCCACCCTCGCCTGCCGATCCTTTTGTTTATAGCCTATTTTTATTATAAACGTATTGTTCCACGTTTATTGCATAATTTGTAACTGTATGTGTTATATAAACACCATAACCCAAAAAAGTTGACAGAGAGAGTGTTCCGAGTGTATTGTGAACTGTTCCAGGGGGTCTGGAGGTTAGGGTGACCAGTACGGTCATGTGTATACTCATTTCGACTCGAAGTTTCGAGCAAAACATAGTGGTGAGTTCCATTTCCGTGTTGAGACTCTGTTTTGAGCTCGCATCTATAAAACCATTTGAAGACATAATAAAGGGGTTAGCATTGGAAGCTAGGACTAGGAGATGTAGCTAGGAAGTCTGGTGAAATCCTTTATCAATTTTTCTTGTGTTGATGTGTCTGACTGTGTTTTTATAATTGTTTAAGTGTCTGTGTTATTCACAATCTTACTGATCCATTGCACTAAGTAATATATACAACTCCACACATAGTATGTAATACCTTTTTATCAATTGGTATTAGAGCTTAAGGTTTTTAAGGTTTGACAAGTTTGTGTGGAGATTTGAATGCTGACTAGGTTAAGGCTCGAACAAGGTGAAGGAGACTTGTTGAGGTGAATCAAGAGATTGGAAGGGTATTTTCACGAAGAAGGATGGAAGATGAAGCTCCACTTGGGACAGAATCCCAGTTCTTGGATAGATTTATGACGATACGTGCCATGGTGGAAGAAATGTATCATGAGATTAAAAAGGGTAGAGGTGAAGGCACTTCATCACCTAGACCAAACAAAGGAGTAGAGGAACCTTTAATCTTTGTCCCTCCAGAGAAAGAAGATAAGGAAGATAAAGGAAAATGAGGAATGCAGCCTCCACCATCTCCTCCATTATCACCATCATTGTCATCGTCATCGTCTTCCTCTCATATAACTAGTTCTTGTAAGAAGAAGAAAAAAAAAAACCTCTTTGATAAAATTAGATGTAAAATGTGATTTGCCAATTTATGATGGAGAACTTAATGTAGAGAAGCTAGACAATTGGATAAGGAAAATTTATGTATATTGCAGGGTACAGAAAGTTGATTCAGAAAGGAAGAAGATTCAACTAGCTAGCCTTCAATTTGGAGGAACCGCACTTGTGTGGTGGGAAGGCAAGATATTCAAAAACATGGTAAAATCATTTCAACTTGGAATGATTTTTTTTTGCCATTAAAAAGAAATTTTATCCTTTGGATTTTATTCAGCAAGCAATGATGAGTTGGCAAACACTACGTCAATTGAAAGGTCAAAGTGTTCAGAGCTATACTCAAGAATTTCGTAAAAGAGCTTTAACATTAGAAATATCATTGGACTCACCATAGACATTGTTAAAATATATAGGTGGTTTCCATAGTTATTTAAAGCATACTATACTTATGTTTAATCCCACTAGCTTAGATGATGTGTTAGTCCAAGTGACTCATCTAGAGGCTAGAGGTAAAAATGTAAACCCAGATGTTGGGAAATCATCCAAATCTTTTGAGAACAAGAATAAAGGAAAGAAGAAACTAAAATGGAAGGAGAGGAAAACAAACATAGTAAAGAGGGATAAACCTTCATGCACTCATTGTAAGAAGGAAGGACACGATAAGGCACATTGCTAGTCTTTGCACCCAGAATTGAAGCCTAAGAAGTTTGGGGGTAAAGAGCGAAAGAATGCTTCTACTATTCAAAAAGACTTGGGCTCAGAATCAAGTGACAAAACAACAATTACAACCACAGGTATAAAAGGTAAAGATTCTAAAGAATCTCTAAGTAATTCTTCACATTCTGTTGATAATGAAAGTAATGAGAGGAAAATAAATGATCTATTTCATATTAGAGTTATTTCCAAGCACACAAAAATTGATACTTTATTTGATAGTGGATCACAAGTAAATTTGATTTCTAAAACAATTGTAAAGAAGTTGGGCCTAGAAACAAAACCTCATAAAAAGCCATATCCATTAGGTTGGGTATGTGATAAAACAAAGCTACAAGTTACGAGACAATGTAAACTTTGGTTTGTTATTGGGTCAACATTTGTAGATGAGTTTGAGTTAGATATAGTCCCATTGGACATATGTGGAATTTTTTTAGGGAGTCCATACTTGTACGGTAGAAAAGCTATCTTCTATCGAGCTGAAAATAAGTATCAACTCACTAAGGATGGAATTGAATATATTGTAAGGGCTCATAAAATTAAAGATAACTTCACTCTCATAAATTTAGGACAGATGAAAAGAATTGTAAATTCAAGTAACCAATTTTTACTAATTATTGTAAAAGAAAAGTATCTTGATAAATATGATGCATTCCAAGGCTGTATTCCTAAACAAAAAGCAGATTCAGTTAAAGCTGTTTCTGATTATGATATTTTGTTTAAAGAGCCTCAGGGGCTTCCACCCAAGTGAGAGATATCACATGATATTTAATTGCATCAAGATGATCCACTACCTAACATTGGAATGTATAGGTTATCAACTTTAGAGAATGTAGAGATAAATAAGCAGGTATCGGAGTTGCTTGACAAAGGATTTATAAGACCAAGAACATCACCGTGTGGATCTCCAATTGTGATGGTGCGAAAGAAAGATGGTTCATGGAGAATGTGCATTGATTTTAGAGAACTAAATAAAATCATGATTAAGAATCATTATCCTCTTCCTCGTATTGATGATTTATTAGATCAATTAAAAGATGCAATTTACTTTTCTAAATTAGACTTGCAAAGTGGCTACCATTAGATCAGAGTTGCAGAACAGGATGTATGGAAAACTACTTTCAAGACGAAGCAAGGACTTTACGAATGGTTGGTTATGCCTTTTGGCTTAACTAATTCTCTTGCTACATTTATGCGAGTCATGAATGATGTATTTAGACCATTTATTGATGATTTTGTAATAATCTATTTAGATGATATTCTTGTTTTTAGTAAGACTTGGGATGAACATGTAAAGCATGTAAAGCAGGTTTTAGAAGTTTTAAAAAGAGAAAATCTCCATGTGAAACTGTTAAAATGTGAATTTGGCATGACATCTTTGAATTATTTGGGTTATATTGTCGGGGGTGGTGAACTGAAGATAGATCCCTCTAAGGTTGAAGTCATTGTGAACTGGCCTAAACCCAAATTTGCTATAGAAGATAGAAGTTTCTTAGGGGTAGTGCAATATTGGGGAAAGTTTATTGCTCTTTTTGTTGATTGTAGCTCCTTTACATTCTTTGACAAGTGTGAAACAGGTGTTCCAGTGGGGAGGCGAACAACAGAAAGCCTTCGACACCTTGAAAGAAAGGATCAGTACAGTGCCAGTACTAGCACTACCAGATCTTCAACATCCATTTGAGATCGAGATAGATGCAAGTGACTATGCCATGGGGGAAGTGTTGATGCAACATAGGAAGCCTATATGATTTCATTCTGAGACATTTACATCAACAGTAGTTAACTATCCTACATATGATAAAGAATTGTATGCATTAGTTTAGAGTGCTAAAAATTGGAAAAATTATATAATGGGTAAAGAAAGAACCATTCACACAAATCATCAACCACTTCAATATCTATATTCACAAACTAAATTGAAAAAATCAAGACATTACATGTGGATGGGTTTTCTACAACAATTTCATCTTATTATCAGATATAAAAAGGGCATACATAATAAGGTTGCAGAGATGTTATCAAGACCAATTATAAATGCTTCCACTATACTTAAGCATAATTCAGTAATTCATGAAAGTTACATTGAACAATATGCTCAAGATACAGACTTTAAGGATGTATATGCAACTTTAATTCATGGAAAGAAACTAGAAGAATTGGATTACTACATTAAGGACAAACTCTTATATCATTTGGGAAAGTTATGCATTCCAAAAAATGAAAGAGTTAACATAATTCGAGAAGCACATAATTCTCTCATATCAGGTCATTTTGGTGTAAGTAAGACAGTTGCACAATTGCAAAGGTTCTATTATTGGCCACGAATGCATGAAACCATTTATAGGTATATCAAAGGATGTACTATGTGTGCTACAAGCAAGCTAAGTAATAGAAAATTAGGCTTGTATACTCCACTTCCAATTCCTTCTCGTCCTTGGGAAAGTGTTTCCATGGATTTTGTTGGGGGATTGCTAAAGTATAGAAAGGGTCATTATTATTTGTTTGTAGTTGTGGATAGGTTCAGTAAGATGTGTATTTTGATACCTTGTAATAAATAGGTCATAATTGAACAAACTGCAAAGTTGTTCTTTCAAAATGTATGGGTTGATTTTGGGTTACCCACTTCGATTGTATCTTATCGAGATTCTTGATTTGTTGGGAAATTTTGGTCAAGTCTATGGGAGTTAATGGACACAAGGTTAAAGAAGAGCACAACATTTCATCCATAAATAGATGGTCACACAGAAGTGGTCAACAGGACAATGATACAGTTGCTTCAAGGATATTGCAACAAGCATCCCAAACTTTGGGATGATCATTTGTGTTATGTGAAGCATGCTTACAACCATGCGAAGCATTATTCTACTCAGAGATCTCCTTTTGAGACTTGTTTTGGTTTTATACCACAGTCTCCCTTGGATTTTGTCTTTGGTAAAGACATAACAGTTGATGGACATAGTGATGTCGACAAAGCAACCAATTTCATTGAAAAAATCCAAGAAATTCACTAGGCAGTACAAGAATAGTTGGAAAGAAGTCAAGCAAAGTATAAGGCACGACATGACAAGCATCGAGTTGAGCATAATTTTCAAGTTGGTGATCAAGTCTGGTTGTACATCAGCAAATGAAGACTGCAAGGGGAAGGTAAAAGTTAAAACCAATTATATATGTTCCTTTCAAAATACTTGATAAAATTGGTGAAAATGCTTTCTGCCTTGATCTACCAGCTTATATGCAAATCTATTCAGTCGTTAATGTTTAAAACTTGAGGTTGTATGAACCTTCAATGATTGAAGATCCTGAAGAGCAAGGTCAGTTACCTTCCATTGAGGATCTGTTGCCTGAGTATCTCAATGAGTTATAGGAGGACATAGTTCTTGACAGGAGGATAAGAACTTCACAATGAGGGGATGTTGAGTACCTGAGAGTTGGACTCGTAGGTACAAATCCAAGTAAAGCACGATGGATAGAAATTGGACAAGTGAAAAAACTTTATCCTCACTTACATGATAGCTAAAACCAACTTTTAGTGGACCAAAAGCCTCCAGTGGGGAGGAGTGATCCAAAATGGATTCAACATAGCCTCCAGATCAAAAAGTCTTCAAATACAGGTGAAATGGAAAAATGTTGAAGGGATCGTGAATATGAATCCAATGGTGCAAACCACATGAAAATCCAAGTTTCGATAAGGAAATTAGAGCTAATCAAAGATTCAGGTCAAAGAGTAAAAGCCTACGTCAGCAGGACATGTGGCAACTCGGGAAAGAGTCACAAGTGCCTGATGATGTCAGTGCAAAAGATGATGTGGCTATCAGATATTGGTTTAGACCTTAAGTGATGAGGAATAGTGGTCAAGAGCGGAGATCATCTGATCAAAGGAGATCAGCGCATATCGCATCGAAACATGTAGGCAAGTTACCTTGGAAAACGAACGCGATAAAACTATGAAAAAGGAGCTAAACTCTTTGAATTCTGACAGGAGGGCGGTAAATGGTTTATCGTGTGCCCTCAAGGAAGGAAGCAGTTTTAGACTGGGATCATGCGATTCCACTCATCACTCGACACGTAGCATCCCGAAAACCACTTCATCGTATGCCTTCGGAGAAATAGCAAATGTGTTAGTTGGAGCATGAAACTATGCGACAGTCGTCGGATGATAGAGGACAGATCAATAGTGAGGTTGTTCGAATCAGTTGAGGAGCAAGAGGTGACCGCTGTCAGATGGTTTGTTTTCGATATTAGTGCCTAGGAAAGGCTGGATAGTCGGGGTCCACTAGCGCCCGCTGGTCCTTTCGTTTGTAGCTTGTTTCTATTATAAACATATTGTTCCACGTTTATTGCATAATTTGTAAATGTACGTGTTACATAAACACCATAACACAAAAAATTTGATAGAGAGAGTGTTCAAAGTGTATTGTGAACCGTTCTAGAGGGTCTGGAGGTCAGGGTGACCAGTACATTCATGTATACTCATTTTGACTCGAAGTTTCGAGCGGAACATAGTGGTGAGTTCCATTTCTATGTTGAGACTCTGTTTTGAGCTCACACTTGTAACAACCATTTGAAGACATAATAAAGAGGTCAGCATTGGAAGCTAGGACCATGAGATGTAGCCAGGAAGTCTAGTGAACTACTTTATCAATTTTGCTTGTGTTGATGTGTCTGATTGAGTTTTTATAATTGTTTGTGTATGTGTTATTCGTAAACTTATCAATCCATTGCACTAAGTAATGTATACAACTCCAAACATAGTTTGTAATACCTTTTTATCAATTTCAAATCATTGGGTTCTTCAAGTACATATGTAGATCGTAAGGCATGGATAGTCAACTCAAGTGCATCCTTTCATATGATTCCCAATAGGGAGTGGTTCTATGAGTATGAAAGATATGATGGTGGTGATGTTTTCTTAGGAGATGACTCGACATTTGGAATCATAGGATGAGGAAAAGTCATGTTGAAGCTCATGGGTGGAGGGATTAAAACACTCCACAATGTTCTACACATTCTAGGATTAACTAGAAATTTGATTTATATAAACAATACGAGTGATGCAAGTGTAAGAAAAATGTTTGAAAATGACACTTCCAGGATGGTTCAAGGTGAAATGGTATTACTGAGGGGAGTTTGGACCGGAAATTTGTATAATTTTCTAGGAAGTAATATTAGCAATGGGTGTAATATCTTCATTGTTCCTAAGTGCAAAGTAGAAGAAGGAAAAACTCTTGTAGTCTTTGGAGAAAAGACTATGCTATGGCACCCAAGACAGGGGCATATTTGAGAGAAGCACCATTGAGTATTACATGGTAATGGTATGGTAGCAGGTATGTCTAATTTCTCTTTAGATTTTTGTTTCTATGAATATTATTTATATGGGAAGCATAATTGGGTGAGATTTTCCTCTGGTGTTAAGATGGTCAAGGGAATAATACAGAGAGTGCAAAATGATGTGTTTAGACCTATGTTGGTTCCATAATTGAGTATATATATATATATATATTTCACTAATATATGAATTATTGAGGAATACATGGATATAACTCCTCAGAAAGAAATCTAAAGTCTTTGATTGATTTAAAGAATTTAATTCTCTAGTCGAGAATCATATATAGAAGAAAATAAAGGTGTTATGGATGGATAATGGTGGAGATTTTGTGGGAAGGAATTTGAAGATTTCTGTAAGAAGTGTGGTATAGCACAACATAAGACTACCCTATACACACCTCAATAAAATGGAGTTGTAGAAATGATGAATAAGATGTTGATGGAGAAATCAAGGTGAATGCTCAATGGTGTTGGGTTAGGACATGAATTCTAGGTCGACGCAGTGGATACTACATGTTTCTTAGTAAATAGATCACTCTCATCAACATTAGATGATAAGAGTCCGCATAAGGTATGGATTGGTAAGAAACCATCTCTCACACATCTCAGGGCATTTAGATGTGATGCATATTCACATGTTCTAAAGGAAAATATAACTAAGTTGGATATCAAATATGAAAGATGCATCTTTATAAATGCGGTTTAAAAGGTTACAAGCTTTGGAACCTAGCAACAATGAAGGTTGTGTATAGTCGAGATGAGGTATTTAGAGAAGTGAAAGATATTGTCAAACAATAATTCCTACCAAGGGAGAAAGAACAAGAGAAGATATAGTTTGAAATAAAGGATGATGAATTAGACTGTACAAAAGAACATGAATCAAAAGAAGAAGAACCACATACTTCAATTTTGAGGAGATTTGTCCAAGAAAGAAGGTAGCCAAAAATATATACTCCACTTAATTTCCATTCAAATGTTGTTTTGTTTTTTATTGATGATGATCCTAGAATTGTTAGGGAGGCAGTGGATACAAAGGATGGAACACTTTAGAAAAAGGCCATGGTTGAAGAAATGACGACCTTAAATAAGAATGAGACATGGGATCTAATGGATTTGATGGCTGGAAGAAAACCCATTGGCATCAAATGGGTGTTTAAGAAAAAGTTTAATGCAAAAGGAAAAATGGAGAAACACAAAGCTCGATTAGCAATAAAAGGTTATTCTTAGGTGTAGGGAATTAGCATTGGTGATATTTTTTCTTCTGTTGCAAAGTTATCTTCTATTATATTTATTTTATTTGTTATTGCTTCTTTTGATTTTGGGGTAGAAAAAATGGATGTGAAGACAAAATTCCCACATAGGAATGTGGAAGAAGATATCTACATGAAGTCGCCATGATGCTTTGCAATGGTAAGAAAGAGTTGGTATGCAGGATGCTAAAAATGTTCTTGTATGGGTTGAAGCAATCATCAAGGATATGGTATCGAAAATTTGATACAAATATATAGGGACTTGACTTCACAAGGATCAAAGAAGATCACGATGTGTATTTAAATTAGTTGATGATCATCTTATTTATTTGGTATTGTATGTAGATGATATGTTATTGATTGGAAATGATAGGGAAATCATCCATGATGTGAAAAATCAATTGTCCTCTAAATTTGACATGAAGGATATTTTTGCTACAAATTTCAATTTGGGAATCAAAATTAAAAGAGTTTGCGCAAAGAGGAAACTATCGTTAAAGTAGAGGAAGTATGTCAAGATAATATTACAGAGGTTTAATATGTAGGAAAATAATCTAGTGAAGATCCCTATTCCTGTAGGTGTAAAGTTATCTACAAATCAATGCCCCAAAAAACTATAAGAGGTAGAGGACATGTGCCATGTTTCATATGCTATTACATTTGGAAGTTTGACAATGGTATGTACAAGACTATACATTGCACATGTATTGAGAGTATTGAGCAAGTAGATGTCAAAATTAATGAAGGAGCATTGGACAACAATAAATAGGATTTTCAGGTGTCTGCATGGAAATATTGATCATGGATTGTACTTCCAAGGAATACCAAGACTTGACATAGTGTTGGACATCCATGGATTTATTAATGCAAACTAGGCAACAAATTTGGATTGTAAAAGATATACACGTGGGTATGTGTTTAACCTATTTGGAGGAGCAATGAATTGGATGAACAAGAGACAATTTGTAGTGGAACTTTTAACTATAGAAGCTGAATACATCGCATCCACTCATGCAAGAAATGAATTAGTTTGGTTACAGAGATTGTGTTAAGGTATAGGGTTGGTACAACAAGTTATAAGGATTTATTGTGACAACCATTGTGTATTTTTCTTGAGGAAAAACCATACTTTTCATTTGAAGGAAAAGCATATTGATGTTTAGTATCACTTTGTGAGGGATATCATTGAATACAAGAAGGTGTTGTTGGTAAAGGTTGACACTTTGAAGAATGTTGCAGATGCATTAAAAAAAACATAAGCATTGAGAATTTCTCTTAATGTAGAGAAATAATGGGAATCATTACCTTGGCTTATTGACTGTGTACTCTTGTGGTCCACTCTATGCAAGGAAAAAAAAAAGTGGGAGAATGTTGGGTATGTGTTATATTCTTTACATGATTAATTCCATGAGTAATTTATATGCACCATGCACATAGGAGAGTCATAGGGAGGTTGTTATCCCCGCTTGTTTGGGTAGTATGAAAGGGGGTGAGAGCCCCTTTTCATGGGGTTTAGGGTGTTGCGCTGGAAAAATACTTCTTGACAATTTTTTGCATTAAAGTTCGGCACATGGTTTTTACTTTCAGTAGTTTTCAGTTGCATGGTGGTTTTGCTATGGTTTTGTAGATCTAGCTAAAGGAACTACGATTGTATTCAAATCCATGGTTAATTTATTGGGGATTTACGAATTCTATGGAATTTATATATTGTATTGTAACATTATAAAGTGAATATATTGAAAATAATGTTTTTTTCCCAGTTTAGGTTTATAGGATAAAACCTCTATGTTAATGTGTGTGTTTTCCATTGAATATTTTATGCTTTATTAAGATTTTTCTTGTAGGAATTATCTATTCAAGGTTAAAACCTACACTTACCAAATCTAATCTATGCTCCTTCAACAATGAAAAATATCTAAATGCTTGTTTCACTATAGGCAATATTGTGTCATCGACACCCAACCATAGGTCACCTACTATTGCCTACACCAAGACAAGGATACTTGAACAATGGATTTCCCAACATAAGACTATGATATCATCCATCTAATTTGACATGTGATAGTCAATGAATATCATGTCCCTCCTTTGTTAAGGGTTAACATATGTTTAATGCACTTATCAACATTATTTACTTGCCACATATAACACGCAATCTATCACATTTCCAAGTTGTGCCATACTCTTCCAAAGCCAATTATGTGGAACCACATTGGTTGTTTGTCCTACTCAATACTACATCCTTGGTCCTCCTAGACTACTTACTAGTGCACCAACCAAATCTTCTCATGAATTACCATTAGTTGGTCACAAGGCCACCAAAGCATATGGACTCACCATGTGACTTTCCATGTATGCTTAACACACCCTCTACCTTGCCATTACACATGGCACCTAATTTTGGGTCCTTATATAGTTGGTCTACTCATTTTCATTAGTCAAACATATTATAGAAAATGCAATTGTGCACCTCATTGATTCCCTTATCCTTAGCCTTCCACACATTATTTATGTTCTCTATAGCTTCTCTATCTACCTACTACTTTGAACCAGGTTTATTATTTCATCTCCCTTTTTCATTTATTTATTCAATCCTTTCTCCTACTCTCACCCTCAACCTCAATGATTGTCTCTTGAACATCCTATTTATAGGACTTGTTTTAACCGAATTTCTATTACATTCTAGTAACCTCTTTTTTGATGATGATTCATCTTCTCTGTGTAGCTCTTCAACTTTTATGTGTTAGCTTTATTATGTCTCTCTTTAAATTTCCTTCACTCTTGAATCTTACCTCAAAGTCTTCTACACAATCTTCTCTTAATTTTGCACATTTTCGTGCACCCATATCGTCATTGCACTACCTCCTTATCTCCCAACTTCTCTTTGTCCATCCCTATATACTATGATTAAACCCTTTCCCTAAATTTTCTATTACTCCTTTCCTTGGTTTCCTTCTTCTCACGTTTAACATAAAACTTATCTGACATATCCTTTTGTGTGTGCTTGTTTTGTTTACTTCCTTATATTGCTCATTATTCATTCCAATGGTTACACTACTTATATTTTAAACCTTCTATGGAAACGTTTATGCCTATTTCATAGGTTATTTTGCATGATGGTCCTACGTGATTAGAGTCAATAAATGACGATTGCTAGCTCATCACTTAAATCCATCCTGGCTTGGGTGTGTACTATATTGGTTAGTGTTTATCATTGAGAATTTTGTAGTAATATTTGCTTGTTCAAGTTTGATTACTCAACTTGTCAACAACACCAATCCTTTGGCTTTTGATATGTCATTTACATGGACCACTAATTTATCCTTGAACTAGAATATGAGTTGTTTGTTGATCTTCTTGTTGAGTTGGAAACAATCAAGTTAAGAATTGTGTTTGAAATATTGAGGTGTTGGAGGTTAGGCATAGGTCATGCAAGATGTTTGATGATAATGATTTGTCATTAGTGACATGAGAGGGAAACATGCCAAGTTATAAATCTTTGGCGTTATGATGTTTGTTGCACTAAATCTTGAAAAAGTCCTACTTTGGACTAGAAGCATGTGGATGCATATACTGGTCATTCCATTAATGAAAAATGGTCCCCATTGCATCAATATGAAATGTGTCAATCTCTATTACATCATTAGGTGTTTCCTAAGAAGAAAATATCCATAGTATTATCCAACAAATGGAAAATAAATAATAAAAAACTCACTCCCACTTAAGTGTGAAATATTGTGCTTTGCTTAAAATAGACTGGAAGCATGTTGATGCATGAATGAAAGTCACAATATTAGTTTGAAAAAAATAAGGAGATTTTAAGCATTAGTTTCAGCTTGGGAATGTAAAATAGTCTCCATTTGATATGAAGGACAATTCTACGAGGACAACACACATAAATTCTATGGCACTCCCAGAGATAAGATCGTCTCATTAACATGTTAAATATTTCAATAGGTGCTATGCCATAATTGAACTCATCCTTCAATAGGTAAATGGTGTATGGGACTATTCACTAGTGTGTGACATGCAACTCTTCCCTAAGTCGAGTCATATGATATTGTAGGGTTTTAGATTGGGTTGGACAACTAATTTGTATTATTGAATAGTGGTCAAGGAGTTTAGATTCTTTTGATGCCAATTACCAATAATATAATGTAAACATTGTTAATAAATTAATATCTAAATGTGAAGTGTAAGAATTTATCTTCCCCCAATTTAGTTGTGGTAGAGGGGGTTGAGTTAATGTGCATTATGAGAATAATTGCGTTGGTGAGCTCTAATTTAGAATTTTTATCTACTTCCTTTGTTTTGTGTCTGGGAATCAGTAACATTATAATATATTTATGCACATGACACTCATCATTAGATTGTGAGGTCATCTTATGAGGGTCACACCACTTACAAGTGTTCTTTTGTGTATGTTATGAAGGATGAGTTTAAGACCTTCTTTTTTCTAGGAATATTTTTTCTCAAAGCATAGTGTTGTCCTAATTGTAATTCTTTTTACTATTTGTTACTATTTTATTTTCTCTAGAATAGCGGGTGTGATTATTGAGTTTACACATCAACTCAAACTTTTGTGAGATGTTGTGTGCATCCCCAAGTGAGATCACTGGAAAGAGATCAAGCTAACAATTGATATATTGTTGCAATGCATGCTAGTACTTGAAAATGAGATTATCTTTCTCTCCTTTGATATCCAAATGAGCAATGAGTGAAACTTGTTCATGTAATACTTCAATAATTGATCACCACATAAGTGTAATTATTGCTAGATTATATGTTGATATTTATTACACCTTAATGAGTAAAATTTGGCACACATTGCCTTCATGTAGATGCCCCACATATTGATCTTGACCGTCATATTTACACTAGTAGTTGTTGCTTTGCCATTATCATTTAACAATCAAGTATTTGTGGTCTTGAGTTCAAATTATCTACGTTAGTGAAATTATTAGCTTCAAAGTAAATTTGAGGTGTCTTAGGCTAATAATTAGATCTGATTTTCCCATCATAAAATGTAATATTAAGATCAATCTTCACTTTGAAGTGGATTTTACCACATGAGATTGATGCATGCTAAGTAGATGTTTCAAGTATGATTTGAGGAAGAATTCACCATAACAATTTTGCAAACTAGTTGCAAATTTCTGAACATTATTTCGAATGGTAGCAAAGCTAATGGAGTTGGTGTTATCCTTCATTTTTATCATGTCAAGTGCAACAAAAGGTTGGTAGGGGTTGGATTAACCTCATCCTTCTACTACTCAATTTTCCCATCATAAAATGTAATATTATGATCAATCTTCACTTTGAAGTGGATTTTACCACATGAGATTGATCCATGCTAAGTAGATGTTTCAAGTATGATTTGAGGAAGAATTCACCATAACAATTTTGCAAACTAGTTGCAAATTTTTGAACATTATTTCGAATGGTAGCAAAGCTAATGGAGTTGGTGTTATCCTTCATTTTTATCATGTCAAGTACAACAAAAGGTTAGTAGGGGTTGGATTAACCTCATCCTTCTACTACTCAAATTTGGTAAAGAATGATATTTTATTATACTTTAATATCAAACATGAACATATACCTTGATAATGATGTGATGGAACAAAGCGTTTAAGTTTTTACAACAATCATTAGGTTCCAATGTAAGTTAATGAAACATTTAATGTACAATAATTATTAATAGATGTTTCTCGAATTCATATTTTCTTATTTAATTCATGATTTGTGTTAAAATTACATTCACAAAGGAAATTAAAAAATGTATACTAACGATTTTAAGTGATTTTTCTTATTAACATACATTATTTTCATACTAATGATCTTAAGTGATTTTTCATATTTTTCTAATTAAAATACATTATTTCCATACTAATGATCTTAAATGATTTTTCTAATTAAAATACATTTATAACCAGGAAATAACTAGCAACTTAAATCATGAAATAATCATTACAAAAACAATAAATTTATATTCAACTTAAACAATTTTATATGGAATTTTTTACATCTTTATATTTATTTAAATGAAAATGTCATTACAAAAGACTTATCTATTACACAACTTGGATTTTGTAGGATTTTGCAGCTATAGAGGTGTTTACTAGAAGTCACCAAACTTGCTCAAACCAAATAGAAACGAATTTCACTACATCAAACTCACTTACACCATCCAGTGAAATTGACTTTCTCATATAATATATAAGGTCTTATCCCTTATTTCAAACACCATTCCAAATTTTCTCCATGCCCAAACTAATTATTCTAATAATATAATAATCCCCCCTCATGGGAAACATAATCCCTTACGCTAACGTTAGGGATGTGGAGTGCCTTGGCAAAGAACACACCTTTAAGTGAGGTTAAAGGAAAGAACACACATTGATTCTGGTCTCATTATAAACGCTAAGGTGGGGCAATGATTAACACTCCTAGTAGGAAGAGAGGAGAAGAACGTGGATCTAACGCCTTTAAGAAAGTGACTTGCTTTTATCAAATAGCTAGTACTGTATGTTGATGGAAACTTGCATCTCAAGTACGAGGAGGGGTTCCCCACTATAAAAATTGAAGGAAAAAACAGCGTGCGTCACGGCGCGTTTCATGATTTTTTTGAGGAATCCATTTGTTCTCCTACTAATTTGCGCTTTGCACGCATCTTCGGTTGCCATTCATACCATTGCCATCACACGCTTACGTAAGCAAATCCTTGTCGACAAGTGTAGTTGTGGATTAATGAAATAGTCCAATATATGCAGCTACCCTACTCGTTAAATGTGTTTGTTGAAAGTAGTTACAATTACTTGAATAAGGAAAATATAGTGGGGTCGTTAGTAATCAAGCATCTTAGTTTTAAATCAAATAATTTGTGTACTAGTCCCATGAGGTAAAATATTGAATTATCATAAATATCAAATATGGTAAATTTTATAATAGTTTATATGTATTAACAAAATAATATTATTATTGTAAATTTGGATTTATTAAGTATGGAGAGGGATTAGATTTGTTAAAGTGTAATTTTTTTTATGATATTTAATTAAATGTTATGTTTTTTTTGGTAAATTTTATTAACAAAAAAACTTGGAGCTATATATTGGACATAAAATTTCACACCAGTCTCTTACTAGGGAGACTAGATAAAAGCCAAAATTGAACGGTGTAAGTAAGAGAGATCCAAATAAAGCTTGGTAGTAACAAAATTAAGACAAACATCTCTAATATATGGATCAGGCTAGTTAATTACAAAGAAAACTATAAAAAGATGAGTACATGTGAAGAAAACATCACTATCATGTTGCAGGGTCTGAGTTGGGAACCTATTGGTTCTACTGAATCCTAACTAGCTGCTGGGAGCATGTCAAGTCAATGCTCAAGCCGCTCTATTCTTTTATCTAGAACATGGCCATGTTTATGTATGTGCTCGAGAGAATAGAGGATGTCTCCACGTGGCTCATGACAATTTAGAATGGCCCTTCCCATGAGGAATTTTTTTTTTTTTCTAATATAGATTGATCACCTACATATACTAATTATATCTTCCCCATATATTGCTAGTGTCCGTTACCCAATTGCCCCATTCGATTAGGACCTGTGTGTTTGGCAGGGAGGACTTATGAGAAGAGGCTTCCTCCTCTATGTTGGTGAGCTCGTCTTGGACATGTGGAGGGGTAAGTTTTTAGAATCAACAAGAGGATGTATGTATCTTGTAACGCATGTGAGTGTGCCCTTGATAAACGCACACCTAGCATGAGGAAACCCCACGTCTAACTCCACCTCGCTGTGTCGACATGAGGAGGATGTATGACTTGATATTGGCTAACCATTTGTAAAAGAAGGACCCGAGAGCTTCAGAGAGACAAAAGCAAGACAATAAACACCAAATCCAAAGCTCAATGAGATACAATGTGGAAATTTTCTACAGCGACGAAGAGAAGACAAAACTGCGAATAAGGGAAGATAAATGGAGAGACCTCTTGGCGTAGGCATTGGAGGAAAGACTCATATTAGCTTTAGACCTAGAAATCTTTTCAGTTTTTTCCTCCCAATGGAGCGTTGAGTGACCAATATTATGATTAAACAACAAAATAGAGTGCCATGAAATGAAATTAATCAAGAAGATATACAACTTTACCTCCAACAACCAAACAAAGGATAAAGTTGAAGCACTCCACAAACTCTGCTAATATAAGGGCGAACCAGCTTGAGAACATTGGAGGGCCAAGCCTTGGTTGTTAGGTGACAAAGAGCCGTGACTTATAGTAAAAAACCAGAGGAAAGTATACAAAACAACACCATCCTTTACAAACTACTGAAATTTAATGTGTCGCTGAGGCACCTAATGCCCCGCCTGAGCCTCTTTGTAATGTCCCCAGCCTCCAGTGGGGCAATGCTTCTGCAACAAACTACCAAGTAATGCCAAACATAATTAAATCGTTTGTGGAAGTGAATATGCTCAACTTTGACATAAATTTAACTTGTACCTAACATCATTTTTATTATCATAAGAACTACCCATGTTCATGCACCATGCAATGTTTAATCATTTATTCATACATGAATCCCATAATACCGTTCCTTTAT
This sequence comes from Pinus taeda, assembly GCA_000404065.3. Taxonomy (NCBI): domain Eukaryota; kingdom Viridiplantae; phylum Streptophyta; class Pinopsida; order Pinales; family Pinaceae; genus Pinus; species Pinus taeda. The sequence continues at coordinate 139,827 of APFE030419566.1, read as the reverse complement.
ATAAGTACACACAACGGAAATAATACATGTAATTACACCATACCTAACTTATTTTACAATCACATAGCATATGTAAATGATGCATTGCTCATAAAACATCAATTGAACACAACACATCTAAAAACATACATGAAATATATCATGGCACTAGGAACACTTATTTGTATAAATGTTCTAACTGACCACTGGCTCTCCATGTACCTCCTAGCCGTAGATTATGTAGCTCATAATCTTAACCATAGGTCACCCCCGAGCTGAGGCAACAAATCTAGGCAACAATTGATAAACAACAAAAAAAACCCAGGCCACGACACCAACCCCAACAACCTTTGTCTCCATCCATAGGCTCATGTCCCACTAACCAACACACAAGTAGCGCAACCTGAAACCCTCAATAATGGCTAACTTCCAGGGTGACTTGTGATTGACTAGGATAGTCTCTGCCTACAACTCTAGGATTCTTGCTATTTCCAAGTGTCCAAGAGATGAATATCTGAACCGAGATAAAACCCTTCAGTCAGTGTTTGTTATAGCGCCATTTACCACCCTTGGTATTTGTGATGCTTGGTTTATGGCCTAGGGCAACCCCTCCTTCGAGACTAGTCCAAATATATTAAGAACAATGTTTTATTCCATGTATACTATTTTTCCCTGAGATAAAGTGTGTACACGCGGGTTAGTCAATACCTAACCTACGTATACGTGTTAAAACACTTAAAAAATTAAATTTCCTTAATTATGGGCAGAGTTCACGGGTTTTACCTGTTGATTACCTCCAATTGCCCATGGCCCAACTGTTTTCCAACTAAAAAAACTAATTGGGAGAAGTATAAATAAACTTCTATGGGAAGGCCTAAGGAGGAGAAGAGATAGAGTTATTATATTGAGATTATCCTTGACTGAGTTTGATGAATCCATGTGCCTCACACACTTCCCCAAGCTTCAAGAGACCCTTGTTTCCTTGATTATAGATATTCTCCCTCTTGCTTGAGATATCATGGTGTTGGTTATGGAAGAAGATTGTTGAAGGCTAGGATAGGATGAATCCAGAGGACGGTTCCACTTGGAGCTGGAAGAAGAAGACTCAGGTGAATTCTCTCCATGTTATTTATAGCTTACTGCAATAAAACAAATGTTGTCTTGTTTCCCAAATTAACTTTGTTTATGCATCAAATTATGTTGTAATTTATATATGAATGTTGTTTTGATGTATGATCAATCCTTTGTTTATATGATATAAAGTCAAATTTCGTAAATATGCTTTACTTCTATACTGCTATGTATGTTCGAATTGAATGATTTTCAGGTTTGAAGAACATTGGGAGTTGCAGAGAGTTTGAACCCTGCAGGACCTACTCGAACAAAGGAAATCCGGATACGGTTGCTCTTACGTAGTTTGATTATATAAGCATTTTTCCTGAGTTGTATGAGTGTTTCTTGTTGTAGTTTTCTCCTGCTCTGTTGGGGTTCTAACCCAAAGCCCTAGGGTACTTATTCCCGTAACAGAATTGGCAACTCCACTACCAAGACTCTCCAACTATCTTCGAGTCGAGTTCCCTACTAGAACTCCATGGCACCAAGGCATATTAAAGGCCAAAAAACCTTCAATCCACCAAGATCCAAAAACCTGCAGGACTCTTTTGGCACTGTTGATTGAATAACCACACCATCAGCTAGTCTAGAGTCCACACCTCAAGACTCACTAGCTCATTAGTCTCTGTGATTGAATAATCAACCAAATGATCCCTTGAATCCATTCCTTGTGAATGAATCCATGAAGAAATTCCTAGTCCACTAATGATCCCTTCATAATAATAATCACAGGTACCTACACTTCCTTTTTCAAATGCATGGCCTTCACTGGTCATGTGGAACTCTCAGAAACCACATGGTCCCTAGGGTGCATACTTGTCACCAAAACCTAATTGTTTCCTTTTTTTTCTTGGAGTTGTGCCCCCACACTCTTTCTGTGGAGTGGGCTCTGAAACTAACTTTATTAATATTAATATTAATATTATTATATTTTTACAAAAGTACAATTTGGATCCCCAACCAGTTAGCCATTAGAGGCATATAGATATGGGCATGATGGACCCACAATCTATTTTAATATGTCTACATGGGCATGTAGGCCTCATAATGTACACTCCAACTCACCAGCCTATCATAACATGTACTATGGATCACTAGCATAACCATGTGGATACTTCCAAAGATACCCCAGCCTCAATATCTAGATACATATATTTACAATATCGGGGTTAAGAAGGGGTATTACATTCCCGCCCCCACCCTTTATTTTATGCATTGTCCTCAGTGCATGATATGCCCGTAATTTGAATTTGTTGATGCAAAATGATTTGACCTCCCACTCTATAATTGCAAGGCCCTGTCCTCATACATGGCTTCTTCCTAGGGCATCCTCCATGCTTCCAGTGCTATCTACACATCAATAAGGTCAGGGGGGTCCTTCCTCATGCTAATTAGCATGCAATCTAAGCACCATCTACATCACATCTAGGGGCCATGAAAAAATGGGATTAACATTAGCAACAATTAATTTTGATTCATATACACATGTTCTTAATTTCAGAAAGAAAAACATCAATCATATGCATGAAAACATTCACCTAAACAGGAAAACATGAATTTTAAATTTTCATATGATGTAGCAATGATGCACAAATTCATGGCATGCACTAATCATGCATGCCAACATTGTATACTATCCTTATACACCATTTATGTTTTTAAATCCTCTATACAATCACCTCGTAGTCTCACTAACTATTATTACTATGAACGATTACATGAAAATCATTGCTTTGTCTCTGTTGTATATAAGAGTTAACTTGTGGAACTGACACAACTGTTGTAGACCTTTTATCATGACATGTTTCCCCAATTTTCGTAATCTGTCACAATTGTCCTGTATACAACCTAGGTAAAAACCCTAGGTTTTACTCCTTTTTCATACCAGTCAAACAAACTCTCTTGTCCTATACCTTATTCCAGTAGTTTACCCTAGTGTATGCATACTCTATACACCATGTGCACACATGCATATCCCAACCATACTTACTATGGTATTTTCAACAATAAAATACCTTACTAAGTCCTTCATTATTTTTATCCTACACCTATGTGCCTTTAACATAAAGAACTGCTTTAATGAAAAAATTCAATCATAGTTACCTGAACATACACATTTATCCTAGCAATGCAATAAAATCAATCACTGCTTGCTCCTAGATAACCACGGTGCTCGATTTTTTTTAAACCCGTGCCTTGGGTGCTTATAGTCTTGCTATATAGCCATCATGACCCCAATTGATATTGGAGTTCAAGGGAAGTGTGCTATCAATTGTATAATCATCCAAATTAGGTGGTGCATGCAGTCAGAGGAAGGCCTATAATGGATTGCGCAATTCCAATTAAGGAATTTCCATAATCAATAGGGCTAATTCCCAAGGAAACAACACAAGGAAATAGAGACTTGGGCAAGAAGAAAATTGGTTAAGTATTGGCCAAGGATTGTTTAGGAAGCAGTGAGACAGATAGAGATAGTGCATAGGTTACTCGGTCTTGAGAAAAGAATTGTAATCTTCTCATATTTTCTGACTAATGCAATATACATATAGCAGGGGTTTTTTGCTATGGCTTTCCCCAAGAATTCATGTGTAATGTGTTGATTGAATTCTTTCTCTTGTATGCTTAGTGATTTCTCAATCGATTAGTTGTCCACTAATGAGTAGAGTAGATTCAAGTATTTTGGTTTAGCAAATTACATAAGCAGTTGAATATATAAGGAATTGCTACATGGAATCAGAGCCGAAATCACGCTAGAAGAGAAGAATACGAGTTTGTTTTTGTAGGTGAAATAAAATTTGCAACATCATTCTTCAGAGCCAGCAGGATGTCTTGTTCTATGGATTGAGACTCAAGTATGCCCTTGAGGGTAGCTCAGATTATATTGCTTGGAGGGATGTGATGGAGGTAGTTTTGGAAGGCAACAAGTTGAAGGAATTTATAGGTAATGATATTCCTAAGCCTCCAACAACCAATGCTCAAGATATAGCAGAGTGGAATAAATGTGTGGCAAAGGTGAGGAGGATCATACTAGAAGGAGTTCGAGATAATATTGTCTCGAATCTCCATGGGAAGGATACACCATATGCAATGTGGCAAGCCTTGATGGACTTGTTTCAGAACAACAGTGACCACATAAAGCTAGCACTGAAGGACAAGCTTCATAAGATCAAGGTGGAGAAGGGCGACACAATACCATAATACTTAAGCAGGTTCACCCAATGTCAGGATGAGCTTAGGAGCGTTTGTATTACAATTGTTGGAAATGATCTAGCTAGCCTAGCAATTCTAGGCCTTCCTAAAAGTTGGCACTGCTATCAGGATTCGTTAAATGGGAGGGAGCATCTACCATAGTGGGAACGATTGTGGTTCGACTTGGTGCAAGAAGATATAAGGTGGGAAAACCAAGATGGGACCTCATCCAAAGAAGTGGGAGAGGACTTTACATTAGTCAGAAAAGGAAAGAAATCCAATGGAAAGAAGTCCCAAGGTGAGGAGGTGAAGAAAGACTTGTCCAAAATCAAGTGTTTTCACTATCATGAATTCAGGCACTGTGCCATGAAATTTCCATAGAAGAAGGCAAGCAAGAAGGAGGCCGCAGTTGTAGTAGCAGGTGAAGCTTTAGTTTCACAATTCGAGCTTGATGTTACTCTCATTGCATGCATGAAAACCACAAAAAAGGGAAGCATGTGGTATCTCTATAGTGGTGCCTCATTCCATATCATGGGGAATAGAGATCTCTTTAGTGACTTGGAGGAGAAAGACCTCAAGAAGAACATTAAGTTTGGAGGTGATGGGAGGCATAACGTGACCGGTATCGATACAGTTACTTTTCAGAGGGATTCTATCTCCCCTCTTAGACTCAAGGATGTGATGTATGTACCGGGTCTAAAGAAGGAATTGCTTTTCATCACGATATTGGAAGACCGTGGTTATGATGTGATATTTAGCAAAGGAAAGGTTTTCCTTAGACACATCGCCATGGGACAGGTGAAGCAAATCAGTTTCTGAGTCAAGAACCTGTATGCACTTGAGGTAGAAGATGCATGAAAAGCCTTGAGGAGCAAGGAAAAGGTTAGAGACTTGGTGGTTGAGAGGAAGCATAATTTACCTCTCAAAATGGAGCCTCAGAAGCAACCTTAACAAGTTGTGGAGAAGCCACAATTGGAGAAGTAGAGAGGATATATAGTGGAAACGTCTACTCAAGTAGAGACCTCCACTAGAGAAAAATTTTGAGTTAAGTGGTAAGAGGGAGCACATGCAACTATACCTCCAGGTGTGAGGTGCGGCGATGTGAAGCAGTAGTCCCAATAGTTGCATAAATTTGGGCAAGGTCAATTGAGGTGTTTTTGTCTCATGGATCATTACCTTACTACAGGGACCCACAATATTTAGGAGCAGGAAGATCAATGTTAGTCAAATACAAAGAAGTGCAGAGTAGAGTTAACAACAAAGCAGGAGGCTCAGTAGCAGAGTCAACAACAACACAAATTTCCCAGCAAATAGTTGTAGATTGATTAAGTGATTATTTCTATTTATTGATTATTCTCAGTTGTAGGTGTTGCAGTAGAATCAACAACAATGAGAGGTGTTGCATGCAATAAATTCCAAAGGTGCTGGATCAAGGTAGATGTGAATCCATTTCTTGTTGACAGGGAGTGTTGAAAATGCAACAAGAAATTCCTAATTTAATTTTGTCCTTGAATTAAATTAGGAGAAAAAATGTATGTCCACATCACAAGACAACTTGTACAAGTTAGCTAAGTTAATTTGACTTAGATGGATTAGTTAATTTGAGTTGAGGGTCTAAATTGAGTCATGTAGAGTGTATCCTACTTTATAGGAGCCCTAGTTGAGTTTATTTTGAGTTGTAATTAATTAATTTATTCTAATTGAGTTAAAATTAGTTAAACTAGTTCCAACTGATGGAGGAACTAGTAGAGGTCTAACAACAGGGTGCTGCTTCATGTGTTAAACCGAATAACTGATGATTCAACCGTAAATAACTCATGCATGTGAGATCTAAGAGTTACCCAATTGAGATTAGAGTTCAAGGGTGTACTTTCAATTGTACAATCATCCAAATTGTACAGGTGGTGCATGCAGTCAGAGAAAGGCCTATGACGGATTGCACAATTCCAATTGTAAAATTTCCCTAATTAATAGGGGCTAATTCCCAAGGAAACACTATAAGGAAATATGGACTTAGGCAAGCAAAAAATTGGCTAATTATTGGCAAGGCTTGTCTAGGAAGCAGTGAGATAGATAGAGATAGTGCAGAGGTTGCTTAGGCTTCAACAAAGCATTGCAATCTTCTCATATTTTCTAACTAATGAAATATATAAATAGCAGGGGTTTTTAACTGTGGTTTTCCCCAGGAAATCATGTAATGTGTTGATTGAATTCTTTCTCTTTTATGCTTCATGATTTCTCGATCGATTAATTGTTTCCCCTAATGAGTAGAGTAGATTCAATAATTTTGTTTTAGAAAATTACATAAGCAGTTTTAATCTACAAGGAATTTATACAAACACTTAATCTAATATTGCATAATAATAATAAATATTTAATCCATAAAAGATTCATTATTTCTAGTTTATAAATCACTCTTTCTAGTTGCGCCTATTACATTATGAATTAAAGTTTTTGTTTCTAGCTACTAAGTTAATTTCGTGTCTACAGAATAAAGTATCCTATGCACCCTGTCCTCCACATCTTTTATTCCGCACAGATTCACAACTCTATGCAATTGCTAATTCACACAACTTAATATGTACAACCTTGACATAGACATTTGATTCATAGTTTTACGCAACTTCTCTTTCTCACAACTAAATATATACATTTTTTAAATGGAAGAGTTTAAAATTAACTCCATTCGTGTGGAATAAGGTCCCCTCTGCATTAAAGCCGCATATCAAGTTGTGCGGGGGTAGGTATGCGAAAGGAATTTGTGAGGAATATATGCGATTCCGTCCAACTGGCTTGAACATGTCTTGATAGTTTAGCTTTGTGTTGTGATGCTCAAAACCATGTTTCAAGTTATTCGTAAATCAAATTTTGTTTGGTTTTACATAGTAGCGGGGACCAACTGTTAAGTCAATTCATCCTAGAAGATAGTTGATGACATATCCGTATAGTATTTATTTGTGAGTGTCCTTGTACAATTTCGATTTATAGCTATTATTGATATTTTAAAGTTAATTTCCATGATTATAGCCACGTGCACACATCTTTATTCAATGTACCAATGCACACAAAGTATCAATGTCTCTCGTCCTTATTGCACACACCGATTCTCCAATAGAAAACTACTTGTTCACATGCATTAAACATACACTTAATCTAATATTTCATAATAATAATAATAATAAGTATTTAGCCCACAAAAGATTCATTATTTCTAGTTTACAAATCACTCTTTTTATTTGTGCCTATTACATCATGAATTAAGTTTCTATTTCTAGTTATTAAACTAATTTTGCATCTATGGAATAAAGTATCGTGTGCACCCTTCCCTCTGCACATCTTTCATTTCACATAGATTCACAACTCTATGCAACTGTTTTTTCACACAACCAAGTATGTAAAACCTTGACATAGGCATTTGATTCATAGTTCTATGCAACCGTTCTTCTGCACAACTAAATATGTAAAATTTTTAAATGAAAGAGTTTAAAATTAATTCTGTTTCTGTGGAATAAGGTCCCCTTTGCATCGAAACCACATGTCATGTTGTGTGGGAGGTAGGTATGCGAAAGGAATGTCCAGGGGAACATATGCGACTCCTTCCAACTGGATCAAATGCATCATGACAGTTGGATTTGTGCCGTAATGTTCAAAAGCACGTCTCAAGTCATTCATAAATCAAATTTGGTTCGGTTTTACATAGTAGTGGGGACCAACTGTCAAGTCGATTCGTCTTAGAAGGTAGCTGAACACGACTTTACATACTATTTATTTGTGAGTATCCTTGCACAATTCACTATTTATAACTATTATTGATAGTTTTAAGCTAATTTCCATGATCACAACCATAGTCTAACAAGACTTCAAATTTGTCTAGAAAAACAATGGAAATTCTGACATGTTTTTGAGAAAGTTCAACATAAATTTTTTTAACTCAATATTACAACTATCAAGATTCAAGATTTTGGGTGTCGCTAGGGTTTTTTATTATGCTAAATCCATTTCCACTAGCAAAAACATGATTCAAACATCTATCACGAAATTTTTGTGAAAAAAAATATTGGATTATGGATATCAATGATAGTTTTGTCTAGTTGACAATGTATGAGCGCTATGTGGGTTTGTCAATGGAAGAGAAAACAAGAAACATGATTTGGAGTACCGAATTAGTGAATGTTGGGTATGTTCTAGAGGTCTTTGATTTCAAAGAGATTGTTCATCTATGAACAAACAATTTCAATTCAAGAACGAGAACAATTAATATAGGAGTGACGAAGGTTCCTATGAATCCTAATGCATTCAGATTGTTACTCAAGTTACCGGAATTGAACAAGCATTTAGAATTGTCTGCTGTGAATATCTTTTTGAAGGCAGAAGTAGGTGAGATTGAAATTATGCAAGAATTCATTTCTCCAACTTTTGAGGCTCCTTCCAATCTTTCTCTGCTAGATATTTCTTTATTTAGACAACCATTTAGGGATTTGCATTGGCTCTTTGCTCTCGTAATGGGATAAGAAAGTAAAACAAATGTTTTGAAATGAATTTTCTATGTGCTTGATGAGAGATACAAAAATAATTGTATTTTCTATTGCGTTGATGTCGTTTCCAATGAATTAGTTATTCAATTAAATATATTATCCAAGAGCAATAGATTCTTTATAATGACATATCTGATAACAACCCTCATGTCAAGGCATGTGTTTTACAATTTACCTTGTAATCCTAAATTCAATTTTGGCAAGGAACCAATCATAGTTATGGTATCCTATCTTGTGGAAGCTTATAGCTTCCTTAAATTTATGTTTAAATCAAGATGTGTTTGTAAGGCATGTCTATTGCATAGTAACTAGACAAGAGCCTCCTCCAATATCTACAGAGGCTAAGGTTTTCTTATTTGGCAAAGGGGAGCATGAGGAAAGAGAAAATAATATGGTTATTTGAACTTATGGTTTTGAAGATAGGCCATTGCTGTTGTTGAAGTTTATTCTAGATAGCTATTTTGTTGCTGAAGTTTGCAAGCAAAATCGTTATTGGCTACTTACATTTGAACAGAAAAAGAAAAGTAATTTATTTATTTTTTGTTTACTATTGGAAAAGTCATTGTGAAGAATACGACACGCTAAAAATCTTGCAAAGTCTTTAGATTCTTTTAACTTAGGTGAAGCTGAATTTATTTTGAATGCTTTGATAGAGATAAAATTTTCACAGAACACTTACAGTCTATTAGGTACTGGAACTTGTTTCCAAGTACTAGAGAGTAGAGTGAGGAAAGTCACAATGTATCAACAAAAATTAAAAAAAACGATAATAGCTGCTGAAGAGAGTGCTAAAAAATAGATCGTCGGCATGGGATGAAGATACAAGAAAAGAGGCAAAAATCCTATAGGACAATCACAATCTTGCACATGTATTGGTGGGGCAACTTCATCTACCATCCAAAAAAGAAAAAAAAAAACTACTACAAGTGAAAAACTGGCTCGCAATGGGTTATCATACGACGAGGATGATGAAGAGCCTCTTCGTAGAGTAACTCCAAAAAATGTGCACATGACTGAATCAACTAAATCTAAGAGTCTGCCTAAAATAAGGAGCATTGGAGAGGACATGAACATGTAAGTTGATAGCGCTATACTACCTAACTGGGTTAGTGCCTATTTGCAAGAAAATTAGAAAATGATGTAGCAAAGTGCCGAAGAGGTCATTAATTTCGATGATTATCCTGTCACATTGCAAGGTGAAAATTATGCTAGGGGAAGTAAAATATTGAAGATTGAAAGGGTGCAGGTTTGCAATAAAAAAGTTGTTGATCGAGTAGAAATGAATGTTGATCTGTATAGGATTTCAGCGTCAAGGTTGATGAAATTGTATCAAGCTAGTGGTGAGGTACTTGCAGAGTTCGTTAGTCGATGACAAGTAAAAAATATAAAGTTGAAGGAAAAATTAAAAGAGATAGAATATGCTCTGAGCTCGGGTCCTTTGTTGAAGACTCCACTAGCAATACACAAACCACCATTGGAAATTTCTAGTCTCGACGAATCTCATAGATTTGATAAACTCGTCAACCTTTTTAATGTAGTGAAGTCATATATTATTACTAATATATTTGAAATATTGAGAATTATTGAATCTACATGGAAAACAACTTCCGATCTGCGAAATTTAAAGAAGAGAACTAAGTCTTCTATCGAGTTGGTCAAAAGTGAGCTCGAGGGATACAAGGAATTCACATACAATGACCTACTAAATTGTTGTCACAAGCTTGATTTATTGTCCAAAATAGAAAAGGAGAAACAAGGCGGCTGCCGAATGTTGTCTAGATAAAGCAAAAGGTTGCATGGTTTGACAAAACCAGTCTAACATTAGAGGACATTATTTTTGAGTGTGGAGGCATAGAATATAGAAGAGTTGATTCATATCTCAAGGGAGTAGCAATTGTTCAATATTTAAATGGTATGTTCATTACATACGAGTCTAGATTAATTCTAAATGACAAGTTGATGGATAAATTCAAGAATCTAAAAAAAACACAAGCAATAGAGTTTGATGATATAAATGTTTTTGTTGCAGAGGAAATTAGCAAATGGCTAATTAATTTTATTAGTGTTAACAAAGAGTACTCTGTCTTGGCTTCACAATTGCAAGAAGAAATTAGAGAAATTGAAGAGGAGATATTCAATGAACGTGTTAAACGTGACATTAATGTCGCTCTGATGAAATAATTCATTAAAGCTAAAGTGAAGGAATTTATTGTAGAAATCATGATTTCAAGAGATAGTTGACAACTAAACAATGTCAAACTATGCTTTTTCATATTTGAAGTGATTTAATAACTTATAAAATTAGTTTTTATATTCATAGTATTTTTTTTTTGAATTTTTTTGGGTACGTTATCATGGAATAGTCTAATTCTTGAATCCAGTTTCTTGTTTTCTATTTCAGATGAATTTTAGAGATTATGGTTGACGAGATCCAAATCCTAGTCACCACTAGGATGAATGCATTTACTTTTCCAATTTAAGTATTAGCATTTTGATCAATGATTTATGCAACAAAGACTATTTACTGGTTTTTCCATTTCTCAGTCTGTTTACAATTATGTAAAGAATTTTGAGATAATGTTTTGCATGGGATGTTGTATAGGCCTGAATTATGGGACATTGTGCAAAAAAACTAATTGAACATGTGTTTTCAAGTATTTTCTTTGAACTTTTATATATTAGTTAATGTTCTATAATTCACGATAATTAAAATGGATTTATGTTTACTCTATTCTAATACTGAAATTGTTTACTAGTTATATAGAGAATTATTAGATAATATTTTACATGTAAACTTATATAAATATGGATTTTGTAACATTCTTCAAGAACATTGATTGAACATAAGCTCACAAGACAATTATTTTGATATTTTATATTCTATGTAATGGCCTAAAATTGATGGCAATGAAAATGAGCATTTAACAAGGGTTTTGGTTCAGAGATTTCTATTCCATTTTTAATATTTAATTTAATGATAGATATAGTGATTAGCATTTGAATTTGAATACAATTGCTTTTATTGTAACTATGTTGGTTGCTGTTCAATGCTTCTAAAACACAAAGATTGATTACTTTATTCCAGTTTTGTTTACAATGGAAATGAATGTTTGACAAAAATTTTGGTTGCGAGATATCTATTCCATTTGTAATTTTTATTCTAATCATAGCTATGGTGATTAATATTTGAATATGGATACAATTATAGTTGCTGTAACTATATTGATTACTATTCAAGGCTTCTCAAGAAGAAACACTAATTTTTCTGTCCCAGTTGTCTTTATTTATGAATGCATGTACAAAATCAAGAGCTGCAGGGATCAATGTTTCATTGTATGCGGCTTAGAATGAAAGTTTTCATTGTGCAGAATAAGTTTTTTTTCCAAGAGTGAAATCTCCACACATTGGAACATTGACTATGATTAAGTCATATTTGTTTAATCATAAATTTTATCACTTATGACACAATAAATTATTTTTCTCAACTTGAAAGTATTTTCTCATAATAATAATAATAATACATTAAACTATGGGTTCTCTTTTTCAAAGTATTATGTAAAAACACCATATTTCATTTTGCAATAGTCAATGGTAAATTAGTCTTTGTAAGTAATTTAGTTATAGATATGTATAATTTGTTTTCTTAAAGAAAAAACGAATTTAAATAACTTGTGTTGGGTGTAGAAACGCGTTTCATTGTGTGAGCTTTTCTTGTGCAGGGATCATATTAAATCTTACATTGTGCGCATGAACCTACTTCCATACAATGAAATATCTTATTAAACAACTATAAAACTAAAAATCATAAATAGTAATTTAACTTTATGACGAAATCAAATTTGTTTATCAATTGCAAAAAATAATTAATAATACTATTATGAATGCAAATTCTGTTATTTTTGAATATATGTAGAAAATCTTTGACCTATTAAACTAAGAACATAATTGTATGCTGAGTGTTCATTATACAGAGGAAGCTTATCTTTGTTTCAATAGGATACTAAGTTTTTTCTTTAAGTTTTAATAATTTCATGTATACATAATCATTCGCTGTTGATTATTTTTGTCGAATAGCAGAATGTGTAACATTTGTTCTTTGCAAAACAAATTTGAATACTATGTGCATTTGTGATAAGTGTATTTATCATGTGAACAATTAGTGTTGTGTGGGAGAATGGGTGTGTATCAAGGAACACAAAATTTAATTTGTAGTGCAACAAAAACTTTCATTCGAAATGTTGCGGTTTTGCACATAAATTTTCCATCGACAAATTTCTTTCTCTCACCCATTCTTGCTTCTTACATTTATGAACTAAATACTAATTATCGAATATTCAATTAAGTGTTTTTTTAGTGCTTGTGAGAAACAATATTTTTATTGAAGTGATAGTAAAGTAATTTGGTAATTATGTTGAATGCAGAAGAGACACACCACAAACGGAAGATGCACAAAATTACAAACTAGCGTTATGTAGAACCAAAAAAGAAAAGCTTTCATTGTGCAAAGTACACTTTCTTAATTTTCATAATCGACATAATGACTTTAACAATTTGGTATTCTTTTGGAAAATGAATGAATCAACACGCAATCAGGAATGGTAAATGCTACCACTTGTAAACTGACATCGATATACTAGTGGGTGTGAGTCGAAGTATGAAGTTGTTTCATAATAGAGACTATTGACAGCCTATAGGCTAGCTATCATTATTAGAAAAAAATCACATTTAATTTGGTCCGTACATGGAATAAATCGTTTCTGAATTTCGATATTTATTTTTAAATTATTCCAACTACATCTTGAAAACGTCGTTTTTTCTGTTTTTGAATTGCTATTTATTGAAAATGTTCCATGAAACAAATTTCACATGTATAATAGTAACACATAACACAAATAGAAAAAGCAAAAAATTTATCTACAAGAGCACAATTTTATCGAGAGAACGAATTTCTTGCCACAAAGCAATGAAACATTTAAAAAAAAGTTATTCATTAGAGTATTAAAATCATTTTTTCCTTTATTTTATTTTTTTTGCAAAAATGGATTGATGCCATCAATAATCACTACGATACTAAAACTATTGAAGCTTTCTAATTGTAATCTAGTTTTTCAAAAAAATGTGCCAGGTTTTCTAAAAATCACGCCATAATTTCTATTGTTTTCTGAGTGAACATGTGGTCTGTTTAGACAATGAAAATTATTTCCACTAATTCCCGTAAATGTTGCTTTGCTATTTTGAATTTCTATTTATTGAGACTTTCCTATAAAACAAATTCCAGATGCAAAATAGTAACAAGTGGTGAGTTTTTAGTGTATCGATAAATCTATACTTAAAGGGAAGTGAAAACATTATTGATTGATAGAATATTTTAAAAGTACAAAGCGAAAATGGCTACTAGGGGAAGGAAATAAGTTATCTGCACTAATACAATTAACTCACTTGTGCATATCATTTAGAGATTTTACTGGTTGGCTGTGTATGAGTGATATGTAAATCTGTCCATGGAATATGATAAAAACGATAAGATTTGGTCTAGAAAATTAACGAATGTTGCATGCATACCAAAAGTGTTTGATTTTAGAGAAATTGTTTATTTTTGTGCATAAAATTGTTATTTAAAGATAAGAAAAATTATTTTGGAAGCCAAGAAGACTCCTATTTCTTTGAATCCAAAGGCATTCATGCGCAGATTCAAGCTACTGAATTTGAATATATGCTTGAAATTGTCAAAAGGAAATAGTTTTTTAGAGTCATAGGTAGGTGTCTCAAACATCACTCAAGAGTTCATTTTGCAAAATTCTAAGGTTCCTTCTGATCTTTTCATTCTATATATTACTTTTTTTAGGAAATCGTTTAGAGAGTTTTGTTGGATTTGTGTCGGTCTAATGTGCCCAAAAAGTACAATTAGTGTCCCAAGATCCATTATCTATGTGCTATATTATTCATATAAACAAAATTGTGTATTCGATTAGGCTAATCTTATTTCAAATGAATTGAATTTCCAATTAATGAATTTGTTCAAAAGTAATAGATTATTCATGATGGTGTATCAGACAACAACCCATGCCTCAAGTCATGTCTTTCATGACTTTCCACATAACCCTAACTTCAATGTTAACAAAGAAGTGATGCAATTCCGATATCCCATATTGTGGAGGAAGGAAACTTCAATTTTTTGTCGAATCCAAGATATTTTTGTAAAGCAAGTTATTTGCATGAAAACTAGACGAGATCCTCAGTGAACATCTGGTGAAGCACAAGTTTTCTTGTGGAGAAAAGGGATACATGAAGAAAGAGGATAAAATACGATTATTAGAATTTATGGGTTTCGAGGTAAACCATTTTTGCCTTAAAGAATTTTTATAGAGATATATTTTTTGCCGAAGTCTATAGGTAATACTATGATTGACAAGTTATATTTGAACAAAAAAAGAAAAAACATTTTTTTCTTTTCCATTTACTGTTGGATAAGTAACCATGAAGAATGCAAGCCACCTTTCAAAGATTGTGAAGTCTTTGCATTGTTTTAATTTAGATGAAGTTGAATCCCAACGAGGCTTTGATTCAAAAGGCCTAATTACTGCACATGTAGGTCCTATTAAATATGCGAGCTTGTTGAAAAGAGTTGTAGAGGAAAGCCAAGAAATTCACAATTCTCCAAGCAATAATCAAGAACTGGCAATGAGTACTACAGAAAATGTTGACGAAGTGAGCATCAACAACAAAACAAAGTATAAGTAAAGAGGCGGAAACCTTGCACAATCTTCAACTTGCACATTTAAAATTGGTTCGACTTCATCTTCGAGTCAAAGAAAGTGAAAAGACATTGAAAATGCAAAGATGATTCACAATCAGCCATCAACTGATGAAGATGACAAGGAGGCTCATCGAACATTTATTCCAGAAAAAATTGCACATCACCAAATCAACCAAATCCAAAAGTCCCCAAAAACAAGAAGCATTGAAGAAGATATGAACGTGGAAATTGAAAATGGTTCACTACCTAATTGGGTCAGTACTTGCTTGCCCCAAATTAAAAAAATAATGGAGAAAATTTCCAAAGAAACTTCTAGTTTTGATCATCGCCTTATCACTCTTCAAGATGAAAAATATAACAAGGATAGAAAAACATTGAAAATAAAAAAAGTAAAGGTGCATAATAAGAAAGTTATTGATAAAGAATAAATGAATGTTGATATGTCTGGAATTGTAGCCAATGGTCTCATGATATTTCATCAAGCTACTGGTAATGCACTTCCATTGTCTATTGAGCAACAGAAAGCAGACAACCTGATACTAAAAACAACAATAGAAGAGTTGGAAAATGCTTTAGATCCAGGTCTTTTGTTGATGAATCCACTCGCAAAACAGACACTGCCATCTGCAATTCCCACTTCCAGTACATCTCATGTATCATATAAAACAATGAAACTTGTTAATGCAGTGAAATGTCATATTGTCACTAATATATGCCAAAGATTAGAAATCCTTGAACATGCATGGAAATAAGTTTATGATATGCTATGGTTAGCACAGGAAATCAACTCATTTGTTAATTTTGGTGTGAAGTAATGTAAATGAAGATAAACATTTTGTTAACAATATCTTACTTGATTTTAGTCAAAGGATTGAATTATTGTCTGATCTGGACATAAAAACAAAGAACTCACAAATTCTAATCAAATGAATCAAATCAAAGGTGGATAGTCTAAAAGAATCAATACACTAGAAAAAATTATTTTTTAATGTGAAAGCATAAATAATAGAAGATGTGATGTGTTTCTAGAGACGGTGCAAATTGTTCAAGATCTAGATGGTTCACTCATCATACACGATTATGAATTAATCACAAAAGATACACTAACAACTAAATTGGAAACGCTAAAAGAGTCAATGGAAAGATAATTTGATGATATAACTGATTTTACTACAGAAGAAATTAGCAAATGGCTAATTATCTTTGTTTGTAGTAATGACGAGAATCGTCTCTTAGCTGCTCAATTATAGAAAGAAACCATGGAGATGAAAAAGAAGATATTCAATCAACAAGTTAAGCTAGAGATTACAATCGGTCCAATGAAATATTTCATTAAAGCTATGTTGAAGACATTGGCTCAATAGGTCATGGATCCAGAAGACAATGATAGTGAAACAATTAATGTATATGCTTTCACTTACTACAAGTGTCCTTAAATATTCACACATTCATTTTCTATTTACTAGTATTTAGTTATTGGGATTTGTTAATTGTATTAATGTCAGCTAGTCTAGTTGCTCAATACAATTCCTTATTTTCTTTTGCAATTGTCTTTTTCCTTATTATGGTTCACAGGAGCCTAATCCTAGTCCCCATTGGGACAAACACATTTACTTTTCCAGAATGCAAGAGAAGACAGTTAAAGAGAAGATGCCATAATACCATATGAATGAGCTGAGATATTAAGCATTTTCATTTCCGATATAAGCGATTTCCACTGAGAATCAATGTTCTTAATGCTTTTCATAAGATCTTGTATGCATCTGTATTTTATGACATTGATAAAAAACATTAATAGAACAAAATTTACTGATCACAGTTATAATGAATAGTCAAGAACAAATTTAGATTTCAGTTGTATGTTCTTTGTAATGTATTTATTTTAATCATAACTATGATGATTGAAATTTGAAACTCAATACAATTCTTGTTACTGTGATTGTATTTCTTAATGTTAGAGACTTAAGCTTTGGGTCCTATATTATGTCATGCATACATATGTCATTAATAAATAATAGAAATGTAGTTAAGGCTTTGTTTTGTTTTTGTTCTTTTTTGGTTTTTTTTGTTGTTTTTGTTTTTTTTTTGTTGTTTTTTAATTTTTAAGTACTTGTGTTTGCTATGAATCTTGAATAATGTTGATTGTTTCAATATTTTGAATTTGTGTAGACTACAACATTCTGAGAAAGGATTTTATTACGCTTTCCCCGTATCTCCATATTATGCATAATGGAAGTTTTTTTTTTTTCGAAGTGAAATTGAAATATTGATTTTATGTGATTTTGAGTTTCAAGTATACGGTTTCTTGATATAAAACGTTTTGATCTTAAGAAAAATAATAACTTTGAGAAAAAAAAAGCATTATTGTTCAAAAAAAAGTGTGGGAAGTTTTTTGTAGAAAGATTACATTGTGTGTAAAGATTTCATTGTGCAGAGTACACAACCTTTAATCAATTAATTGTTAGTGGAGCTTTACATAGAGAGATTTCATTATGTGGAGAGATTTCATAAACAATAAACAAAGATTCAGTCGCACATATTTCTTTATGCACGTCTCTTTACTCTTCCATAATAGAGATATGTATTCCGCACAATGAAATATTTACAGAAGGAAGTTCATTGCCCCTTCCCACTCAACACAATGAAAACATCGATTGTCCAGTTTCATAATGAAAGTTTCCACATCTTTGCATTTCCTTATAATTCTGAGAAATACTGTTGAGGGGCCACATGTACAAAGTGCATAGGTGTACAAAATCTATATGTAGACATAAGAAAAAGTGCAGAAGCTCTTCATACAATAAAAATTTTGACTCCACTTCCACACTCCACATGAAGAAAACTTTTATTTCCCTTCTGCAATGCACATGAGAAAATGTGAGCCCCACTCTAATATTAAATGAAATCTCCTTTTAAAGCGTTACTACTAAATATGTTCAATATAATGTATGGATCTACGCATTAGCATTTGAGACACAACCCCTCCACATTGCATACTTCTACCTTGAACAATACAAATGGCCTTAGTATCCAAGAGACATTGTTGAAGGGATACATTTGAGAAATGCGAAGGTTGCAACAAGAGCTATGTGCGGAGATAAGAAAATTTAACTCCACTACAGTACTTTGTACAAAGAAAATGTTGACTACACTTCTACATCACAACCTTAGTATCTGATATAAAATGAAGACTCCTTTTAACTATTACCTAGGCTCAGTACAATGTATAAATTCAGACAATGTATGAATGGGCACCTTCACATTCCGTACAATGTATCAAAAAATCTTGGTGTTCAATTATAATTCTAAGAGGGAAGCTAGAGTTGGGTAATGAAATTTTGATTATGACGAAATCAAATTTAATTTTAACTTTAACATCGTATTATTACTTATATAAATTTGCTCATATTACTGTGTGGAGGTGCGTACCAAGTAAAATTGACACATTGTGCAGAGGTGTGGAACATTTCCTATTCTATTTGATATATGTAAAGCAGTTGGATATAGCGGATTCAAAGGACATGGGGCAAGTTCTAGAGTTGAATGAAAACATA
The DNA here is from genome assembly GCA_000404065.3 of Pinus taeda. Lineage (NCBI taxonomy): Eukaryota > Viridiplantae > Streptophyta > Pinopsida > Pinales > Pinaceae > Pinus > Pinus taeda. The sequence goes on along the minus strand of APFE030419566.1, from coordinate 120,700 downwards.
AACATTATTCTATAATGTTTCATATGTCTATATACATTTCCATGTGCTTTTTTGTATACAACATTACATGTAATAGAGTACATAAAAGATATAACAAAAAAAACAGAGATGTATAATGTGATAATAATATTCAAATGAGAAAAAATCAATTTTAAACTCTTTTCCATTTAAGACTTTTACAGATTTAGTTGTGTGGAAGAGAAATTGCATAGAGATAATATGAATCCATGTGGATAGAAGGATGTGTTGAGTATGGGGTATGTACGGGAGAACCAAGATGTAGATGGAATTTTACTCCGTAGACGTAAATTTAATTTGACAAGGAATACAAACTTTAATTCAGAATGTAATAGGCAAAACTAGAAAGAGAAAGGGGGATCGGGGGGGTGTTCTTTGATCAGTGCTCTATCACTAATAGTAAGAAAACTATTGCTATTTTGTTAATCTTTTATTACTTTATGTTACAATAGGGCGGTATTTTTGGGAATCTGTGGGGTTGGAACATGGGCATACCTTGACCCAATTTGAGTACCCAACTAAACGACCCAATGAGACACTTTGATATTCAAACCTGCAAAAATGATTAAAAGCCCAACCCCTATGTTGTTCAACCAACCATGATAGAGGTGGAATGCTATGTAGGAACTCAAAGGTCAACCAGGAAGAACCACGATGAGATGGAACCTTGACTAGGCAGTGGAACCATGAATTGAAGGAATCATTAGATTCCTTGGGGGAAAATTTTGACGATGTCAATTATGTCAATTTTATACTCAAATGAACCAGTCTTTCACCAAGATTCTAATGGTGCAGTTTATTTCTTCATCTAAGTAGTATATTTTTTGCTCGTGTCTAAAATAGAATCTTGTGAGGAATCTAAAAGATTCCATAGGAGCCCAAATTTGACAGAGACGAAAAGGGGTTGATTTTATAGTCAGATTTCACAATTTTTCACAAGGAACATGGTGGTGTATGCAGTTCCTTCATCTAAGTAACTAATTTTGGCTGTCCCCAAACTTGGAGGTATAAGGTGTATTTTTGCCATGTGTTCATTTGATTTTGTTGAGATGATGATTTGATTCTAAGATCCATATATGCCACTTTGTTGGAGGATAACTGCATGCCACTTTATGTGAGAGATTGTTATTTTATCATGGTGAAGGAAAGATTTTATGAGTGAAATTTCCTATAGAAGAACGTCTCTTGGAAGATACATGCCATTCTAGTTAAGGGGGTTCATCCTTGTATTGGCAAAGATTGCATCATGTAATCATCATCTTCTTGCAACTACTAATGAAGTGGCCTCCCCACTCTTGACACTGGGCATAGAGATGTAGCCCACACTGGGTGAAATCCATTATCATATTGTGTGTTTGTGGTTGTTTATGATTATTTCTTCTTGTTTCATGTTGACAGTTTTCTGAAGTTGTTTAGAATATGTATTGCTCATGATTTCACAAGAAAATTTAAGTGTCAGTAGAAGGTCTTGTATGATGGGGATTTTTATTTGAAAGCATTCATAAAAATTTCTTAGATCTAATGGTATCAGAGCAGGTTTGAACTTTTTACCAAGGATTGTGAATTATGTGTGCAATACGAAGGAAAATGGAGAATCACAAAGATATTTACGAGGCCTTCTACAGGGTGGAAAACATGGTAGATATATTGTTCGTAGATTATGAGGAGAAAATGGAAAAATATGAATAGGAGAAAGAGAGAGTAGAGGATGATGCTCCATCTCCATCTTTGGAAGAATATTCTTCTTCTTCATCTTCCTCTGATCATTCAAATGAAGAGATCAACCAGAGCCTTCAAGTAGAGAATGTTGAATTGAGGAGACATTTACAAGAAGAAGAAGAGGAGAACCAGAGATTTGCAACTTCAATTATGAATGACATAAGAGGCCTTGGAAAGTTGAATTGCAACAAAGGCTTAGCAAAGCCATCATCACCTACTTCAAAATCAACAACTAAGGTAAATAGTGTTGATAGTTCTTAAGTTTCATTTTTACATGATGTTATTTCTATTGGAAGCATTGAGGTACCCATTACAGGAACGAACATGAGACTCCTTACCAAGATGGGGTATAAAGGAGGAGGACATGGTGTGAATGGCCAAGGAATGACTCAACCATTAGAGGTGGTACAAATAACTCAATTTAAAGAAAACCATTGCCGAAACCATCGAGGAAAGAGGATGTTGAAAACATATCACGATATTCCCACGTTAGTGCATATTGCGAAAGAAGAGCTAAGTTAGGCTCTCATCATCAGATTCACACTAGAGACAGTCATGCGAGGTATAAAAGGTCTTGATATTCTAATGTTCCTTTTGATTACAAGAATATTGTTAATTCTGAAAAAACATTGTGACATAGAAAACCATCCATTTTTTGTGGTTTGTATAACCATGTTGTTGCCAAGCATTGGAAAAGAATGGCAACGAGGAAGAGGAAAAGACATGAAAACCATTCTCGACATAAGGAAATAGAGAAGGTTAGGAAATTCTAGAGGAAGAATATTTTTTGCAGTCATTGCAACAAAGGTGGACATTAGAGAGCCACATGTTGGGAGCTCCATCTAGAGCAGCTACCGAAGGGGGACCAAAAAGAACCTGTGAAGGAACTAGTCAATGGAGTTGACCAACAAGAGAAGTGACTAAGGGAAAAAGGTCCATTAACCTAGTCGGGTAAGAAATGGGGATTTATAGGTAGTTGAACTTGGCCACATTTTGTAAATCACATGTTACGAAAAGACCGTAAAAATGATAAAGTGTTTGCCATCACTTATGAATGAAACATGATGATTTTTTAGCCTTTTTGTTGATAACTGGGGTATTGGTTTTTGTTATGATTCTAATGTAAAATTTACCAAAGAGTGTGTTATAAAATGTTGGAAAGTATGGATTTTTCTTGGGTCGTGTTTGGTCTTGTAAAGAAACATGTACTTTGCAAGATGTACTATAGGTTTGCATATAATGCACATGTTGGTTCATCACTTATGGCTCCGAAGTATGACCGCGGAGGAGAAGGAAGTGTGGCCTGTTAAGGAACATGTTATGTGGATGAGGGAGTATAACAGATTGTAGATTGTGTTCTTGCTTTTGGAGGACCAAAAGCGCTTTGTGGGGAGGAATGATCTAAGTGGCTTTAGAAAGGCTTAAAAATAAAATTCTTTGTATTTAATTGAAAGTAGGACCAGAATGTAGAGCTCATCGTCCTAATTCCAATGGTGTAGATGGCACTAAAATTTGACTTCATATGGTCAAGATATTTGTAGTCCAAGTTTTGGTCAACTTGGCCCCACTAACTAAATTTAGTAGGCCGCTAACTAAATTTGGAGGTTTGCTAAATATAGAGGTATGGCTAAATTTGGTGAAATATGCTAAATTTGGCAGCCACTAATAGAGAAACAATTTGGTACCTATCGACGTGTTGTAGTGGCTACAACCACCCTCCAAATTTTTTCCTTAACCCATTTTGCAGCCTCCCTACCAACCTTTTCACAATAGCTTGTCTTGCTTTGTCAAGTTAACATGCTTCAGTGTTTTTCTTGCACAAAGGCAGCCTGTCGATCATGCATCGATGCATTCCCCTCACAGACTAATCACTCAGACTCGTTCCAGTTATAGGATGAGCAACTCCCCAAGGAAATTGTGCAATTCTATAGGGCAACCAACCTTCCCTCCAAAAATTACGCAATCTTGTCTGGTAGTCTACTGGGCTCCAAAATTTGTGCAATCCTGCCAGTTAGCAGTCCTAAAGAAAATTGTGAAATTTTCCCTAGCAAGGCTGTTCAGCCTAGAATTTGTGCAAATCTGGGCAGCAGTTAGATTGTCTACCCATAAATTGCAAAAATCTCCTGGGCAGTTGACCCAGTTCCCAGCTAGAAATGAGCATTTTCTCCTAGTAGTCGAACAACCTCTTGCATGTGCAGCTGAGATGACCGGTTCCACTTCGGTATCGAGCAAAACTGACTTGCATGCATGGGATTCTTCTCCCAAGGCAACATGCAAAGGCATCCCTTGTTTTAGAGATCTATGTTTAGCAGTTGGAGGTTACATGCAAGGATCATTTCAGAAAACTCCCACCAAGTGTCACTTTCCCTAGATTTGTGGCATGCGTGTCACAACCTCGATGTTATCAAAACTCATCAACCGGACATTGCAGAGCTCATTACTCACATCATCCTTGTAGCTGTGACATCCCACATTGCATCTAGGAGTTGTCATCACATTCATCTCAACTGTTTTGGGGTAAGCCCACATTCCATAACTTGTGTTGCATTTCTATCATTTTTTGTGTTTTTGCTTCTATGAGTACTATTTTCTTCTTTTATTTGAGCTCTTGTTGTCGTTTACATGTATATTAGCTTTCCTTAGCACTATTTCAGTTTTCGTTGACATCTCATTGCTGTCGCATGCATGAAACTGCTTTGCACGAACGGTTGCCGATTCAGTGATTCACCTCACCTACATGCATGTTATTCTATTTAATGAATCTCTCTTTCATGTTTGCATGCATTTTCATCACTTCTACTTTCACTAAGTTTTTCCATGCATCCACTGTCATATTTTCTTTCAATTTCCCGTCGGCGAGTCAGACCAACTTTGGTCTGAACTTTGCCTTCACTAAGACAACATTGCGTAATCTGGGGAAGGAAGGCTCTGTCTTCCTCTCTAGAAATGTGCATTTCTACCTAGGCACTATCCTCCAGGACTATTTTGTGCATTTTTTAGGGACAGTGACTCTTGGCCCAGAAAATCACGCAATGCAGTTGTTGAGCCTGCAGACATTGCCAGTTGAGAATGTGTATTGTGTAATTCTAGTAGTCAACAGCTATACTAGACTGTGCATTGCACAGTTCCAGCAATTAGCCAGTCTCCCAGCAGCCCAGATTGTGCCTTTCGCAGTCTTGGTAGTCAGTCTCTCGACCTCTCGGCCAAAATTAAGCAACCTTCATGGTCAGTCACACAGGTATGTTGAAAGTCAGTTCTCAAGTTCATTTGGTTTTCAACTAACATATTACATTCCATGAGTGTTTCCATGTCTCCAAGTATTGCAAGTGTTCATCTTCCTCTCAGCAATGTGGGTCCAATGGTTTCCAAGAGGGTAGAGTCAAAGACACCGTTTAGAGCACACCTGGAGATGCAGTTGATCAAATGTCTATGAGCTTGCCTACTCACGAAGATATCAAGTTGTTCGTAGACAAGAACATCAAGATATCACAATGAGTAGCATCATGAATAGTAGCAGAAGGAAACATACCGAACGCAACGAATGTAGCGAATGCAATGAATGCAGAAAACATACCGAATGAAATGAACGCAGCGAATGCAACGAGCACAATGAATACAGTGAATGCAATGAATGCAAGAGGAAGGTTGTTGACAACAAAGAGGTAGAATAAAGTTGCAAGATTATTTAGATCCACTGATAATAAAAGCAACTTTGGAGACTTAGGTTATGAGGTGATGGCGCGACATGAAGATCGCACAAAGACAGAGAATGGAACAAAGAAGGAGTTGCATGTGTTGAAGCAGCAACTCAAGAAGAACATGAAGCTGCATAGGCAGACGAATGAGCTACAGCAAGAACATGACCAATAGTGGGCGCAACATGCACTCACGGATGAAACTGCGCTTGTGCAATTGAAAAATCCATACCAACAACTGACATGGAGCAAACATGGCTAGCAGTGTTGTTGATCACATACAAGAGATTCAATAGCATGCATGTCATTGTGTGCACGCATGCATTCCAACCCATTCAACACACTCACCAAGGCGAAGACAAGAAGCAAGTCCAACTGGAGCTGAACATGTACCTCGGCAAGTTGATGTGCATGACCACCAACACACACTTGAAGATTAGCATAGACACTATGCATTAGTGTGTTGCCAGTTCAGCGACACCTAAAAATACCATGCACATGTTAACAGATGAGTTGGATGAACGATACAAATAAATGCACTGGTTGCAATGGAGGCAAGAGTTTGCTTCAACAAGTTGTCACCATTAAGTGCATGCACACCAACACAGACAACCAAGCTTGGCATCAACTCACCACCTTCACCATCACAAGCATGTCAAAGAGTTGGTCTCATCGTAGTGGACCGAGTGTCAGTGATGTCTTACATGGCTTGCTCAAGCCATGTTGTCTCACATGAGTACATGTGACTTGTAATGTTGAGTCATGTCAAATGTAAGTCAAGTGTCAATAGTTGGATGTAACAGTCATAGAGTAGGTGAAGAGTCATGAGGGTAGTTGAACTGTCATAAAGGGGATTATCAAGGGTCAACCCACCCTTTGCTATAAATATTCCCTCATAACTCATTGTACAGGATTTTGGTAAGCCAAGCTTCTGATAAGACTATCTTGGAGAAAGCTTGGACAGTGTTGTAACCTGCCTTGGCTTCTCCACTGCACGGAGCTAGTTCATCTATTTGGAGGAGAAGGCGAAAGTGGTTGTAACGTTCCACTGTTGGGGATAACAGGTGTTAGGTTCCTATACCAATAGGAGTCATAATTTTGAATGGCTAAGGTTAAGCCTTGTAATATGTACATAACTTTGCTTTCTGCAAATTTTTTCCTTATTGAAAAATAAAAAATGAAAAGAGGGTATGTCCTAAAAGAAAATTAAAGGACAAAAAGAATAAAGAAAAAGGTCCAAAAAAGTTAAGAATATGAACCCCAAAACACAAAAGAGACCATGAAAGTGAACAAGACAAAATGCCACTCCTATTTATTTTTATGCATAATAAATGATTGTGTGCAACTTGTGATCTTTGCCACAATATATGATAGTCAAAATTTTTAAACTTGGGTATTTCATGTTTTCAATTTCATGTCTATAGGTAGAGAATAAAAATTTGGCCAAACAGTGTAACCTTGGCAGATAATTAGATAGGTAGAGCAAATAAAAGGAGCTCATCTATTTAATCTGAGCCCTTGGATGTAATAAGGATAAATTTAGTTAGTTTATTATTGTGTAGAAAAAGAGAATTATTTGATAAGGGTTTGCTAGCTCAAATGCACCCTAATAAAGTGAAGTCAAAATGGTAGGAAAAGTAGATGGGTAAGCAGGAGAAAGGTTGCAAAAGTATGATGATTGATTAGACAAAATCATATTTATCATTCTCATCATAAAATTTCCAGATATGAATGAACAATCAAGCATGCAAATGGATTTCAAAGTCAATTAATTAACTTCCTCCATTCATTTCACCTTTTACTTAACTAATTTCCCATAAATAAAGTTCAAAGTACTTAAAACCTTTAAGTCAAAGAGGCTCAAAGCATTTCTCTAACTTTTGGAGGGACCAGACCCTCGGCTCAATGATTTATGGATATCAAGTACTATATTCCCCTCATAAAAATTCATCCCCCACTTCAGTTCATTCATTTTCCTAAATAATGTTCCTTTCCTAAGGATAAAACACTTTTGCCTAGAAAAAGCATCCCCCCCCCCACATAAAGCATTTTCATATCAAAAACCCACCAAAACACATTACTCTAAGTATTAATGTTAATATGTGAAAAACATTTAAATCACGAAAAAGCATTTTCTTAGTGTGTTGTGTCCCTTTTCCGCCCATTCTTTATTTAACTACTAATTTATTATATTAAAATCCCGATAATAAAACTCGTTTCCCCGTATATATGTAACTCCTACATATTAATTAACCCTACACCTTAGTTTAAATATAAACTATAATATATAGTCAACCTGACAAAAAACCCACTAACTAATCTATCTGCGATTATGTTAATAGGCAAAACCACATTTAAATCCTTTGTTAATCACCCTGATGGCCTAATCACTCTTTAAGCCATCATTAACCCTGATACCGTCGCACTTTAGCGCCTACTGGGCCCCCCCACTAGCCTCCGTGCATCTTCCTCGCCCAATCATCGTGTGATCGTCCCCCTCCTCATCCGATAACCCTCATCCATATTGGGCCAACCCAATGTTCATCCCTTACCCACCCAAAAAAGTGGTTTTTCCACTAGCCCCCGATGCTACGTGTCAACCGATGAATGGAATTGGGCGGCCCCTCCCAAATACCACTGAGCGGCCAAAAGCGGTGCGATAGAAATCATTTACCATCTGCCCGCTACACCATAAAATGACCACTGTTCGCCTCGTACCCGCCAAAACTGACTTTTTGTGCATAAAGCCAAAAAGCCCCAAATCATTTTTCACTGGAATTTTAACTGTAAACCTCTGTATGCATGCATGCCACCTGCGAACGTCGAAGCCATCAACCCACATCCAATTGCACTACAAAGACGTCGCAGATTGCCTAGACAACCTTGCAACCTATACAAAACCCCTTCAACCATTTGCAGTCACAAGCCACCCTATTCAGAGCCATTTTACCTCATTTCTAGGTATTTAAACAAGTATTCACCCAACACCCTATCAATTTCAAAGAAACCAATGATTAAGTATTCTTAATTAAGCTAAAAATTAATCAAAGAAGCTCAAGGACTCAAACCTACTCCGTGTTGAACACTATTGCCCTAAAATACTATAAATCACCTCCCCCATACTCAAATCCACAAGAACTGAGAATGGATGCCCCAATTTCCATGGATGTGAGACCCATCTCTACACCCCACTTAGAACTGGACCACCTTCCCTTATCTGATAGAGATTTCTATATAAAATATACCTTTGTCATAGAGCTCCTGCTCAAAATTCACTGCCAAAGTAGGGACCAGTTCCTGAACCATGCTGATGAAATTGGTCTTTGGGAGTCAAATTTTCCCAAGTACCAGTTCCCCCAAGTCCACATTTTCCCTGAAATTGTACATATGTGCCATGCCAACTATGTCCCCAATCAAAGAGAAGTCATGTCCCTTAACTAGACCATACTTTTCACTATGACTGCTGAATCTATAAATGATGCTACAACTCTAGCTTGGCCAAAACTTGACTCCCCTCTCAATTGGAGACTTGTTGGACTTATATCCCAAACTCAACCCTGCAAAATTGGCCCAATTAATCCAAACCTTCATCATAGAAGAGAAGTATAACCCCAAAGACCCCCCTCCATATGTAGCAACTATATTTTCTCCTTGGGGTAGAAATATTGTATCCATGATATCTTGTGTTTTGGGTTACTCCACAAGTGAACAACCTCCATGTCCATCTATATCCGAGGACAACCTCCTGCAACTCTTTATGACTTTGCCACATTCATAGCTGACTGGATGCATGAACAGTTCTTTAGAATGAGTAATGAGAGAGTCTTCAAATACTCCTCTGCCTTGTATCACCTTTTCATATACTTCCAAGCAGATAATTTCCCACTTACCTTGCAAAAGTTGGACACCAAGGGCCAACCAAGATTAATCATCTTCTGGACTCCATTAATTCATCAATATTCCTCCCCCTATTCATATAATGAATTCATAGATTCCTTTGTCCACCTTGTGATGACCATGCTCAGTGGAACCCCTCCACCAAGAACAATCCTGAGATTAGGAGAGTCCTTCATATAAACATCAATCATCAGGTGGGAGATTGGTACTTGTACCAAAACCAGACTGAAATCAGGATTTATGGGTGCCAGCTGGCCCCATGCAAACTACCTAAATACCTCCCAATGAGGTTATTTTCCCTGGAGTACTACAGGAAGATAGTAAATTCAGATGAGGTAAACTTTGTTAAAGCCAAAAAGAAAGCCTAGCTCAAGATCAAAGACCAATTGGGTCCTTTTATTTGTAAGAGAAGAGAAGGTGGAAAAGAGGCAGACCTGATCATTCAGAGATTAAAATTAAAACAGAGCTTCATATGGAGATATGATCCCTTGGATTTCATCTACAAAAGAAGGCAGAAAAATAAGATGGCTCCCTATATCCATCATTGCATCCCTAAAAAAGTATGCCAACCAATTGCAATGGGTGGAAAACACATTAGAAGACAGGGATAATACTGAAGTTGTTGTGGAAAACACATTATTAGATCTGGAAAAACAACATGATGAGGGTTCTTTCCTACAGATGCCAAAACAGTTAGATAGGCCAGAACAGTCAACCAGGACAAAACCATCAGAAGAACTAGCAACTACTTCAAGTGCCCATCCAGTCATGCAAACTCCTCAGAATGAGGAGAAGGTCCCAAAAAGGAACAGAGAAGGGGCTTCCACTTCAGGAATGCCTACTTCTGATGTACAGCAAGGATCAAACAAATGAAAAAAATCTCAATCCAACCTCTGAGCAAGAATTCACTGATGAATCAGCTGAGGTCACCAACACAGAGGTTGAAAGAAGCAGACCCACCACTCCATCTAGGAGTGTGTAGGAAGCTTCCACATCACAGACTTAGATGTTGATGAGGTAGCAAAGTGTTGAGGTATCTTCCTTCAAAATGCCTACAGATAAGGACCAAGATATTAAGGAAAGATACAAAGAGATCAAAGCCATAAATGAGAGGTTTAAGGCCCAAACATATGCCAAATACATATGCCCAATATCTGAAGATGACTCCCACTAATCAAACAAGGCTAATTTTAGCCTTTGATATCAAAGAGGGGAAAATGCAGATGAATTTCATCAAGCAAACCACTCAGCAACCAAGGGCCGCATCAAATTTTAAAAAGGTGGATTTTGAAGTACTGGCAAGGGATATTCATCCCATTGACCAGATTGAACTACACAAGCAAATAGGGGAGATGATATACTCCAAATTAACAGGGAAGGCCATTGCTACCTCCCAATTACAAAACTCCCTAAATAATGTATCAACACAATTTCAGTTGGAGAAGGCCTCCTCAGATGCCAAGGATACTAGAGTCAAGTCCTTAGAGGACTTAGTGATTGAATTGGGACATGATCCAAAATATATAAAAGCGATAGATGAGATGATTAAAAAGAAAAATGATGACATTGCTGCACTCAAGAAGCAGCTAAAGATACCCCAGCTAAATCACCCACATACAAAGGAAGTCCTAGAAGCACATAAAGGACATGAAGAGCTCATGGACCTAGTTCTGAAGTTGAATGATCAACTCAAGGAGACAGAGAAGGAGTTGGACACTTTAATTCAATTAAAGCAAAGTGACTTGGCCACAACTTCTAGAATTGTCATCCCCATAGTATCTACAACAGTTCCTTCCACACTAGTAGCATCGTTGGCACCCACAGCTCCACCTGCCACAACATTTTCAGTAACAACAGAATCTACAAAAAAATAGGTACACAAGGAGAGAAAGCAGTAGAATTAGTCAAAGCGATGGAAGAGATGTCTATGTAGGCTACAGAGATGAAGAGACTAAAGGAAAAGGTAGCAAGTCTGGAAACTGATTGTAAACTTGTCCAACTCCAGCAAAAAGAAGAAACACAAAAGGCACTGAGAATGGGTGAGAGAATCAAAATCTTAGAGAAGGATTTAACACTACAAAAACCACTGGGACAAACCAAAGAAATGCTCTGGGCCAATATCATTGACTCTGTTAATGATATTTGACCATCAATTCAAGTTATATTTGAGCAAACAAAATTAGTGAAGATAGCTACTGAAGCTATCCAAAAAGTAAAGGAAGAACTGGGGGATAAACCAAAGGATGCCAATCGACTCATCCACTTCCCAAATAGAAAGAACATATATGAGCTCCATGAGCTTAACATAGAAGATCGGACTGAGGCCATTCTAGAGATTAGGAAGGTTCTTTCCAAAAGAAACCTTATGCCTAACTTAGAAGAGAAGTTCCATAACATGCAGGTAGCCATTGATAGGTTCATGGCTAAGTCTCAGATTTTGAGGGAGAATGGTATTCCAAGTCCTATGGTCGTCAATGAAAACTCATGCCGTAGCTAGAATATGGAGATAGACTAAGAAAATTGGCTAAGGAACAAGCAAGTTCTTCATCCATTAAAGCCCTGCCAACAGGAAAAGTGTTATATGACACATTGGAGAACTTGTTTTTCCTAGAGAATGAGGTAAAACACTTGTTCCTCACTAAGCCAAATTTTGCAAAGTACACAGAGGTATATGAAATCTACAAGAGGATGATGAATGTAAAACTAATTGATGTGAAATGGTGTGAAAACATGACAGATTTACTATAATAAATTTACATCAGAAAGTTACTGCATAGTAAATGAAGGCAACTAGTTAAAATAGGTAAAAGCATAGCAACAAGGTCAAAGAGTATCAGTTGAAAGATGAAAATAAAGAAGATTCCAGTGTAGAAATGCTACAAATATCAGCCAGCTTAAAGGGCTCCAACTCAACTGAAACAACCAGCAACACCACAATAAAAGGGACAGCATGAAGCAGCTCAACATCTGTCTCTATCTTGATGCAAGAAGCTATTTTTATTCCCTAGATTAAGTCTCAAGCTGTTTTGATATGTTTTGTAAATATTTTTGTATATATACTTCATATTTCGAAGTATGAAGGGTGGATTCTTATACTTTTAATAGAATTTTGTTCAAAGACTTTAAAAGCTTTTGTATCACTAACTGGGCCAACATGATGGATTGATGAATAAAGATCAGATATTTCAAGGGATTCATGTGTAAAGCGAAGTACAAATCGGTAATTCTCTTGTGTTGTTTTACCTTTCTTAAAGTTGTTTCATAATCTTAAATGTTTCAGAAGTCTGAATGTTTAACTTGAATACTATTTCAGAATTTGCTTAACTGCACTCTATCTTAGTGTTATACATTCTTAATGTTTTCTCTTAAACTGTCTTTGCTAGGGAATTATTAATTGCTCCTTAGCTTCCATAGTTTCTCCTCTGGTCTATAGTAAAGGATTCTTAAGTGCCCTTTATTCATGATTCACTGTTGTTCCCCCATCTTAGCCTCGGTCTGAGGATTCTTGATTGCCCTCGTACCCCCGTTAAGACTCATTTCACCATTTAGTCCAAGGATTTGTACTTCACTCTGCTATCTTGCCCCTTGAACATTCCCTTTAGTATGATTTAACTCTAGCTTTGCTGCCCCTTCTTTGACTCCATTGCCCAATGGCCTAAAGGCATCAACTTATCAGCCTATTTTAAGGATTCCACCACCAAATCTTCATACAAATAAAAAACCCCCTGAACTCTAGAACTAGCCTAATATCTAAGCAAACATAGCTAAATTATATAGGGAGAGCCATCTCTGAGCCATAGGTTGGCTAGAGCCTGTGCTTAAAATTTGGTTTGTGGTTACCTCAAAGCCTTCCCTTCTTCCAAAACTTCTAAGGAAAAGTTTTGAGTGATAACATAGTGGCGACCATACTGGGGAACACGAACCTCAGTCTCCTAAAACTTTAAGGAAATCTTGATCATCATCTTGAGCCCCTTAAAGTCAGTTTTTACAGAAGTTTTAAAATTTACACTAAAAAACATTTAAAAAGTTATATTTCTAGCTACTAGGAAAACTCATTATACTAGGGCCAACCTATATCCAAACCCTATAGTTATTGTGGATGATCTAGAAAGAATTTTAAAAAAATCCAAAAAGAAGAAAGTTCAGCTGATAAAATACCATTAGTTAAAGCTAATTCTTGTCCAAATGAGTGGTTGTTTTTAGAAGATTTACCTTTTGATGTGGAATTTGATCTCGCATTGTTTAGAACAAAATATGAAAGTGTGCTTAATGAAACTGTTCTAGATCCTGATTTTATTGCAGACCTTGAAGTTCAAAGAGCTAATAGATCAATAGATGAAAATATTCTGAATACTCCACTATCATCCATTAATACTGCTCTAACTGTTGAACTTTCTGCTTAATCCTCCAACTTTATTAATACCCCTTCCATCACTACCACACCATCCATTATTTCTACTATAGTTCATTCCACTGGCCCATTCATTCCACATCTCCCTATACAACCTAGAACCATGTTTCCACTTATAGACACTCCCACTTCACCCATTAGCCCTTCAAGTTCACTTATAGACACTTCCATTTCCCCTATACACACAACTGGTCATTTTATCCCAATTTCCCTTATAGAAACCCCTTCATCCATTGTTAAAGTTTCAGGTTCATTTGTATGTTGAAAATGGCAACAAGAAATGCTAAAAATGGAAGTGCTAAAAATAGCATTGCTATAAATAACATTTTGGGATGGATTCCTATTTTAGTCAGTCCCTAAACTAAAATAGAGAAGTAAAATTTGAATTTGATCTTAGCAGTTGTTTATAAAATAATTAATTAATTCATCTTGAGTTAATTCGTTAAGGAAAATAAAACATGAAGTCTATGTGGGTACATGCAACAGTTTCTCCATTGATTGAGGAATTTATCCATCAGTTAAAGAGATAAGGATGAGTTGTAATATTGAGTTGTAATTAGTTGGCTCAGTTAACTAAGTCAAGTCCAGTTAGATTAATTCAAATAGTTTGTTGAATTAATTGTGAGTTCAGTTAGTTAATGCTTGCATGCATGTAACTATTGCTTTCCAGATAACTAAATATTCTCTCATAAATAACTCATGCATGTCACTTCAGTTAGAGACCTAGTTGAGATCAGAGGAAGGGACAATGTACTATCAGTTGGAGGAATTTTCCTATATAGGAAACTCATCCATGCAGAAGGAATTATATCCTTTAGGTTTGCGTAGTTATTTCTGAGCCAAGTGAGTAGTGTGAGGTGGGAATTCACACATGTGGAAGCACTGGACCCAGGAAAAACTGCGCAAGGAAATAGGAGGCTTGGAAGCCAGAGGAGAAGGTTTGTGAGAAGCCTTTAACACTCTATGAGAAGCAGTTGGATTGCAGAGAGAGCAGGATAGCTTGTGAGCTGATTCTTTTTGTAATTTGAACATATTTCCACTTGTATGATAATACAGAGATTGGAGTTTTAGGCTGAGGCTTTCCTTGGGTTATTTCTTTTGTGTTATGTGTGATTGATTTCTCATTCTCAGTTATATGTGTTCTCATTGATCTTGCTCATATTCGATTAAGCATCTGAAAAGAGTTGTAGAAGTAGATCTTGTAGTGTGTTTTACTATATTGCATAATCTGTTGATCTACAGTGGGAATTTCTACATGGTATCGAAGCAAAGGTGATCAAAGCAAAGAACAGTATATGAAGAAGAGAATTCGAAGTAAGAAAAAAAAATTGGGCCGAGATTTTTTAGAGCAGATCTGAAATTTTTTGTACAAAATTTTCAGAAACAAATAGTATATTTGGATTCCTTGTGAAAAAATACCCAAATTAAAAAAAAAAATCGGCTGAATCAAAGTTTGGATGAGGGAGATATCGTTGATATAAAATCAGCTCTTTTCCAAAAAAATTCGTGACAGCAGGAAAGACGAAACAGATTGGTGTGCTAGCCAAGAACCTGTATGCACTTGAGGTACAAGATGCATGCAAAACCTTGAGGAGCAAGAAAAAGGTTAGATACTTGGTGGTTGAGAGGGAGAGTAAATTACCTCTCAACATGCAGCGCTAGAAGAAGTCTCAGACAATTGTGGAGGAGCCACAATTGGTGAAGCAGCTTCAGGAGGTTTTGGAGCAGCCACGACTGGAGAAGACGAGGGGAGATCAAGTGGAGGCATCCACTCCTGCAGAGACCTCCAGTAGGGGGAAATTTCAAGCCAAGTGGGCAGAGGGATGACATGCATCCATGCCTCCAAGTAGGAGGTGGGGCGATGTGGAGTGACAGTCCCATGAAGGCTGGAATAGGGGCAGCATCATTGAGGTACCCAACCTCTTTGATTAGACCTTGCTATAGGAGCCTCGACGAGGAGTAGCAGGATTGGCTGAGTGGATAGAGACAGATGCAGATGGAGTGGCAGAGAGAGCTATAGTGCAGGAATCCCAACATAATGCAGAGCTAGCATGCTGGAACAATGCGAGAGGCACAGGAGTGTTGCACCAGTGCAGGATGGCACAGAGAGGTGTGCAACGGTGTGATATTCATGGAGTGTTGCAGCAGCTCAGAGGTCAGAGAGGGAGAAATTGTCAGTGGTATATGGAGCTTCAACATCAGAGGATGTTTCTAGCCCCACAGAGAGGCCAATTAGGAGTTTTTTTTGTTTCTAGAGTTGTTGGAGCAATAACACTTGGGAGAAGTGTTGCATCCAGAACATTCCAAAGGTTTAGGATGGGGTTCAAGTTGAATTTATTTCTTATTGAGAGGGAGTGTTGAAAATGGAAACAAGAATTGCTAAAAATAGAAGTGCTAAAAATAGCATTGTATAAATAGTAGTTCGGGTACCAGTGTTGAATATAGCAACAAGGAATGAAAAATGGAAGTGCTAAAAATAACATTTCGGGATGGATTCCTATTTTAGTGAGTCCTAAACTAAAATAGAGAAGTAAAATTTGAATTTGATCTTAGAAACTATTTGTAAAATAATTAATCAATTCATCTTGAGTTAATTAGTTAAGGAAAATCAAACATGAAGTCTATGTGGGGACATGAAACAGTTTCTCCATTGATTGAGGAATTTATCCATCAATTAAAGAGATAAGGATGAGTTGTAATTAGTTGGCTCAGTTAACTGAGTCAAGTCCAGTTAGATTAATTCAAACAATTTGTTGAATTAATTGTGAGTTCAGTTAGTTAATGCTTGCATGCATGTAACTACTGCTCTCTAGATAACTAAATATTCTCTCATAAATAACTCATGCATATCAGTTCAGTCAGAGACCTAGTTGAGATCAGAGGGAGGGACAATGTACTATCAGTTGGAGGAATTTTCCTATATAGGAAACTCATCCATGCAGAAGGAATTTTCTCCTTCAGGTTTGTGTAGTTATTTTTGAGCCAAGTGAGTAGTGTGAGGTGGGAATTCACACATGTGGAAGCAATGGACCCCAGGAAAAACTGCGCAAGGAAATAGGAGGCTTGGAGGGTAGAGGAGAAGGTTTATGAGAAGCCTTTGACTGTCTATGAGCAGCAGTTGGATTACAGAGAAAGCAGGATGGATTGTGAGCTGATTCTTTTGGTAATCTAAACATATTTCCACTTGTATGATAATACAGAGATTGGGGTTTTAGGTCGAGGCTTTCCCCAAGTTATTTCTTCTGTGTTATGTGTGATTTATTTATCATTCTCAATTATATGTTTTCTCATTGATCTTGCTCATATTCGATTAAGCTTCTGCAAAGTGTTGTAGAATTAGATCTTGTATCATGTTTTAGTATATTGCATAATCTGTTGATCTACAGTGGGAATTTCTACATTGTAGATATTCCAACTTCAGCTGTTAATATTCCAAATTCCACTATTAATACTCCAGTTTCAATTAGCAATCTTTCATTTTAAACTGTAAGCACTGCTAGCTCATCCATCTCTACCTCAACCCAAACTAATCTTCCCTTATCTTTGAGCCAAGCCAAGGCTTTAGCCATGGCCAATAGATATGCCCCTTTGGTGTTGCCTGGTCAGTTACATGACCTACCCCAGGACTATCAAAGCAAAATTCAATTATTTGATGCTACAGGTCTATACACTGATTAGCAACATGTTAACAGAATGAACGATTATTTTGAGTCACATGAGATAGATGATGCAAATGTAAGAATGAGGCTTTTTGCCCAAACATTAGCTGGGGAAGTTAGAACCTGGTTTAGAAACTTAGTTTCTGGTAGTATTGCAGATATGACAAACTTTCATAGGATGTTCATCGAGAGATGGAAGAGGAAGAAAAAACAATTGTAGATACTTTATGAGTATGGGAACATTAGGAGAGGTCCTAAAGAATTAGTGCAAGATTACTGCACCAGGTTTAATAGCACTTACAATGCCATCCCTGCCAACCTTAAGCGTCCTCCTGATCTCACAATGATGAATTTCCCTGATGGTTTTGATCTAGATATGGCCTACCAACTTAGGGAAAGAGAGTCTGCAACCCTAGAGCAAAGCCAAACCAATGTGGTAAAAGTAGAGGCTAATCTTTTAGCCAAAAAATCTTGAGCAAAGATAGAAAGGAGAGTAGGATTTGTTGATGAAGCTTCAAAGTCTGATGGTAAAGTAGATCTTTTGGCCAAAATTGTAGAAAGAATCATGGATAGACTTGACAACCTAGATAGAAAAACATGGGATAATTAACAAGTACCCCCAGTTAGGAATGCTAATTTTAGGAAAAAACCAAAATCAAAACCAAAACATAGGAAAGAATGGATTTGATCAAAACATTAGACCCCCTTTTCAAGAAAACTATGCAGAATCATTTGATCCTGATAATCCAGAACAAGATACCCAAATCAATCTAATGGGATTAGATGATCAAAACCCTATATTCCTCTCCCAGGATGAGGAAGAATTGCATATGTTACAACAGCTTCAAACCCCGTCTGGAGAGTCATTTGACTATAAACAGGGATATGACTGTACCATATTTGAAGTGCACAAACAATATAATTTGCGAAGTAAAAAGAATGTTGGTCCTCCTAACCAAACTAAGAAAGCAATGGCAAATCAACCCAAAATAACAAATAAAGTTCCTACGTTAGAAGTACTTCAAATCCTCCCTAGACCAAACCAAAATCCCCCTAATCCCCTCATTGAAGAAATAACTGCCAACCAACCCTTGGTTGAGCAGCCATCCACATCTGTTCCACTTAAAGAACTAGAGAAAACACCTATAATGCTAGATCTAAAAGTCCCCATAAGGAAATTGTTACACTGAAATTTGTCACCATGACTATCTGCAGTTAATATGGCTCCATCAATAGTCATATTATCCTCCTTGTCAAGCCTTATACCTCTGCTCTCCATGTCAAACTTCAAAAAAGAGAGAAAGTCATTAAAAATCATGTTTATCTCTGGGTACGAAGGTTCTCTCTACCTTGCCTGCGTGTACGCATCCCAAGCTCATTGTACCTGCGTACTTGTACGCTCTGTAAGCCAAGGGATGGGTGTGTACTCCTGTAAAGGTCAAAAAGCGCGAGTTTCATCTTTAAAAAGTTACTTGTGGTCACTTCTAGAGCTTTCTAGAAGAGTCTTTAACGTGTATTGAGCGCCTCCATATGGTTCATGCATCCCTATGATAGAGGAACTTATCCCATCAAGAGAGGAGCTACCCCATCCAAAAGAGGGAGTATCCCATTGATGTTGGAACTGAATAACTTCCTCTAGAACACTATAAATACGGGCATTGGGCCAAGGGAGGGGAGGTTGAAAGCTGAACATTCCAAAGGGTAGATGCTGCTGGAATTAGGACTTCCATTGTAAGCTTGTGAGGAGAGATTACCATCCTTTCTTGTTTCATTTGGAAGTGGGTGAGCTTGTCAAAGTAGAGGAAAACTCTTGCTGGACCCTGGGAGGAACTTGCACAACACCAAGGCTCAGGTTGTAATGGTTTCTTTTTTGTTTCCTTAATACAAATAAGTCCATTCTTCTCAATGATTTGTTGTTAATGAATTGTTTCATATACTCCTTGGTCTATATGTTGAATATGCTTTGTTTTATGGAATATTCAGGTGTTATGTAATCGTTTGATTGTTAGTGTATGCAGGTTTCGAAGTGAAGGAGGAGCTCATCTGGATCGACGAGGCTGGACTGCTGCAACAAGCGTTGGACTTGAGGTAGGATCGAAAAACACTTGGTTTCTCATAGAATAATGTATGTTTAGAGAAGGATTGCTCTTAATTGTCTTGTTTGTCACTAGAGAGTCTTAGACTCCTAGGGAGGTTAGTTTTGTCAGCAAAAATAACTCTTTCCGCCTGACATTATGTGCACCTTTTTGTGTTAAGCTGCAATTTTACATGTAATTCTTTTCTACACATCTACAAGTGGAAATATATGGGATCACTAGAAGAAGGGGCAACCACATGAAAAGGGGAAGGAAAATACCTCCAAGAAATCTAGGAGCCCGATCCACAACTTGACCTTGGATCCTACTACAAATTTGTTGAGGGTGTGATAATTGTAGCCACTAAATTTGCAATACAACTATTCTTTGAGATAGAAAGGGAAAGAGGCAGAACTCAGATATGGGTAAAAATAAAAAAAATCCAAGGTGGAGGATGTGGGAATCATGAAAGGAAAAGTGCAACAAATGGGTAAGGAATTGGCTTTCTTGGGGATTAAAAGAATTAGTCATGAAGGAGCAGTTGCAGAGGCTTAGAGAGAAACTATAGGAAAAGGAGGCTCGACTTTCCACCATGGCAAGTTTGTCCATGAAGGCCATCCAATGTAGGAAACCATCCAAATCATATTCCATTGAGCTAAGGAAGGAAATTTCATGGAAATACATTTGAGGCATAAAATAAGAACAATGGGGAAAGAAGTTGGATAGGTTGGTCAGAGGATGAGCAACAATTTTAGTACGGGGGTATGATGGGCCTCCAAAATAGACATAAATTAAGTCCCATATAACATTTCCTAGGAAGATAAAGGCTATATTAAATATATCCTTCTACAATTAGTACCTTGTTTTAGCTTTAATATGTTCTTATGAAGGTTTAGAGGTAATTTGATATTATGTACCTAATATTATTTATTTCTGTAGAATATTGTGAGAGTATTGTGCATATTATAAGATTTTGGGCCTAAGATAATATAGGGACTTTTTCCCCACTTCAGGATGGACCAATATTGCATAATAAATGAAAAAGTATCATGAAATTATTGACAAATTTTGGAGCTCCACTGATTGAGAAAATATAGGAATGTGTTCCATGTCATTTAATGCAGATTTCTAGTGTTGGGAACCAAATCAACTATTTGAGGAATTTTGTATGGGAAAGATTCCTCCTTTCAAGGAGAATGCTTCCTCATCACTTTGTATAAATGTGGACATTGGATAAACCAACACCTCCCCGTGTGTTTCGTGACATGTGCTTAACCGTCTCTCGTGGATCTGTTAACTCTAGCGATGTGTTTGTTTCCTAACACCAACATGTTTTAGTGCAATGGAAATCGCGATTCCAACAATTGGTATTAGAGAAAGGTTCCTTTAGGAATAGCTTAATCACTAGAAGGTAGATCAAAGGGAAATAATGGTTAATCAAGTTTGGCTAACAATAGAAAGAGATCCATTTTTAAATGGATCAGACTATGAGCTATGGAAGATAAAAATGGAAGTCTACTTGACGGTAGTTAATGAAGAAATTTGGTTTTCTTTGATATATGGAGAGAGGAATGAGTTCAATACAGAATCCAAGGAAATCGTCATGAAAGGGTTTTCTAAGCTAGATACTGATAAAGTGAGGCATTGTGAGTCAACAAAGGAAATGTTGACATATCACAATGTCTATATGGAGGAGAAATCTATGCAGCAATAGAGGAGGTCGATGAAACTTGTTGCTCAGGAAGTGAACCTGAATCTTTGAAGGTTTCTAGTAATGAGAAGAAGAGAGGGAAGAAGTCGAAGAAAGAATCCCAAAAAAGATATGCTAAGAAGATTAAATATGCTCCTCTTAATGCTCAAGTTACCTCTCATCACTCTCGAGATGATGATGAAGAATCATAAGAGAGGTAAGGTTGCATAGAAGGTAAGTTATATCTCTGTGATAAATGTAAAGAAATAGGTCATTCATTATCTATATTTTCATGTGAATAAATTGACGATAGAGATAGGCATGCATCTAGTAGTAGTAATGAATATAGACCTACTTTAGTAGCAATAGAAAGAGAGTATATCATACAAAGATAATAGGAGTATCATTGGAAATGATGAAGATGGAATACTCCTCGGACCTATGGAAGATTCTATGGACATAAATATGGGTTGAGATCTTTGTGGTGGCTCATCCAACACTTCTAATAGTGAAGGAAAGGATCTAGATGAAAGGATCTATTTGAGGAAGAAGTTGATCTCTTCTCTAAAAGAGATCAAGGAGGTATCAAAAGAAAATATAAAGCAAAAGGAGCAGTTGTATGAGTATGAGCTTGAGAATGAGAATTTGAGAAAAATAACAATTGATATAAATGCTCAAAAATAAGAGGCTAGCAGATTGAATGGAAGGCTAACCATTCAGCTAGATGAAAGAGAAGCTCATTGTGAGAGACTACAAATTGAAGTAGTTTCATTGATACATGAATTAGAAAAGTCAAATAAAGAGCTTTCTCAATGCTAGAAGCTTGAGGAGATCAAAAAGGATTTGAATGAGATGCTTGTTAAGCAGAGATCCCCTCTCATCAAAGCTAGTTTGGGTTTCAAATAGAAACCAAGATCTAATATTGTGAAGGCTAAAGGATCAACTTCCCAAGTAAAAGCAATTTGAGGTTACAACAATAACAAAGGGAAAGAATTTGTTGAACTACAACAACAAGAGAAGAAAAGGCAACAACAGAATGGTAAGAAACAACATTAAGGAGAGCAGCCAAAGAGAGCTAAGCGATTGCAAGAAATAATGCAAGGCAGTAATGAAAATTACCATGGATAACAAAAGATGAATCAATAGGGGTCCTTTGCCCCTCAAGGACAAAGCCCTCATAGAAAAGGTAACTTTTGTCATCAAAATCCTTTTCATGATTATTATATTTCTTGCAATAATTCTGAACATAAAGCCATAGACTGTAGATGGCATGCAAGAAAATAATACATGTTTGGTAGCAACAACCCAAGAATGTGTAAAGTAGTTAGGAGAAGGCATGATTGGAGCAGTAGAGGTCATGACAAGAATGTTGGGAGATATTGTAATTTCAATGCCCCATTTTTAAGCCATTGTTAATGCTACAACTGTGGAAACTTTAGGAAACAGGTAGCACATTGTAGATATAAAAGAATAAAACTCAATTATCATATGATGTAGCAAAATGAAGAAATTTTTCCATTAAGGATGAGAAGATATAGTGGAGTAGAGGAATGTAATTTTGTCTTTAGTGCTTAGTGTCAAAAGAGCAAGATGAAAAGAGGAGCAAGAAATAAAAATAAAATCAAGAATAATGATCCTCTTACCCTTGTAGTAGACCCCTCTGTAAGGTAGAAAGGCAACAAGAAGACTTGGGTTAAGAAAGAGGACTTGAAGGAGAATATTCCTCTAGCCATGTGTAGCCAAGAGAAAGCTCAAAAATGGGAAAATTAGAAGTTGGAAAGTAATTTTCCTCTCAAGACTCGGCCATTGAAGGTTTGGAAGAAGAAGGAAGATGATCTACTCAGGGGGAGTATATCCTCTCTTTCTATTTAGTAAAGGAACAGAATTGCCTCAAAAGAGGTGAAATAAGTCAAATGCAGTAAGCTAAAAAGAATAGACATAAAGGTGCATCTAATTATTGAATGTGTGGTTGAGTCCCCATGACGATTACAATAATATATTTGTTTATTTCAAATGTATTAGCATTGAAACAAAGAGGAGGAGTGCATCCCTCTAGGTTTCAGGGGGAGTATACAACAACATCTTATGTTGTGGGAAGAAGAGGATGAGCTACAACAAAAGTGTGGAGTGAAAAAAGGTCCACAAGATCAGTCCCCACGCAGAGACAAGGAAGAAAATGCAAGATATCAGAGATCATTAGTTCAGGGGAATTTTCTTTGATAGAAGTAGCAGGCAACAATTGTCAGCCTCAGGAAGAAACATTGCACAAGGAATGAAAGGCTTGCATCTTTGGTAAAATACCCTTGTTTCATTTAATATTGTGAATCTCATTTTTCCTAGTAGTCTTGTGTTCATAAAGCGCAATGGGTACAATATTTGAAATTCCCTTATCTTTTCATTGGTATCACTATGTCAATTGGTGGTCTGGTTCGTATGGTGCAACTTTTTGTGCAAATTACCATTTCTTTTTGAAAGGAATTATTAGAGTTTGCCTGGTACAATATCCAATTTGTATCATCCTTTTTGGTTCAACTGGCATTACTTAAGTAACAATCCATATTTGGAGAAGCATGATCTCAAGAGGAGCAGAGTTGGTTAATGTAGATACTCAAGAGAAGTAAGCATAGAGGATGAAACAGTAGCAACAGTTAAAAGCAAGATTAATGCATTACTTATGGGTGGTATCTTCATTTATCAATAGTACCATGAGAAATTTTAATTGGTATCAACTTATTTTTAATTGCTAGAAAAGATGCATTGGGAAAAACAATGTTTAGCGAGCAACCATAAGGTGTTGAAAACTAGAGGAATTCAAAGCAGAGGCAATATATGTTCAGGTGGGGCATATCACATATGTGTATTTTATAAGTAGTAGCTATCATTCCTTGAAGATAAGTTTGTAGAGAAAAATTCACATCAGAAAACAAACCCTCAGTCATTGACAGTTGATGATTGCATGGGTAGGAAAAAATAGCTTGTAGCCCTTTGCCATTGATGTCAAAGGGGGAGAGAATTATTAGAAAAGTTGTGATGGCACAAGTAGAGGAAAGAAAGCCATTGGTGGCCCATGCAAGGAGATGTGTGGAAGTAGCATGACTAATGGCCATCAATGTGGAGGAGTGAAGATGTGTTGCCATCAATACCAGAGGGGGATATTGTTGAACAATTGGATTTTCTTGTTTGGCTAGTGGAAATAAGTGTGTTGGCATTGATGTCAACAATCATGCTAGGAGATCAAGTTGGGATCTTAGCATTGCATGTGTTGGAATTGATGTCAACCAGACTAGAATGGATGTATGTGCTAGCATGATGTTGGGCAGGTTATAATTTATGTCCACTAGGCTATTTGTGATGGCAGTGGATGCTAGCATTGATATGCTTGATGTGTCAAGCTCTAGGGGAGTCCTATGGTTGCTACAGTTTTTGGTAGAGAATCACCATAGTAGCAGGCCTATTGGGAAATACAAAAAAATATGAATATGGTGGTTGGGAATCCCATGCTTTAGATGTGTCAAGCTCAGTGGGATTTCTATGGTTGTTGCATTCTCTAGTAGAGAATCACCATAGTAGTAGACCTATTGGAAAAGCCATACAAATATGAATATCATGGTTGGGAGTCCCATGCTTTAGAATAAATTATGCCTCGAGAGATAAACTCATATACTCTTGGAGTTAGCACATTTGGTTAGTTCTCAAAAAGATATTTCCAATGGTATGTGGATGTCTATAAATGGATCTCAGGATCAAAAGTTATTGATAACCAAAGTGAGGGTCAGAATATTAGAGTAGGCTGAATTCTGGAACCAGAGATGTAGGCTGAATTTCGAAGGCTGGATTTTGGAGCCAGGAAGGAGGCTGAACTTTAGAAATTCAGAGGGTTGGAGGCTCGAGATGTCGGAGGGTTGAAATATCAAGACTTAGAGGTTTATTTAAAAGAAAACTGAGATAGCATGGAACCAAGGAAGCAGGCCGAATTTTGGAACCTCAGAACCAGGGAAGGTAGGAATATTAGAGCCTAGAGATTTTAGATCTTCGAGATTTCATAAATTATTATAAATTGAATTCTTTGAAAAGTGTCGAGGGTTGTGGGGAGAAAGGATTTATGAATGAAATCGGTTGCAAAACCAAGGATTAAGGGACCCTTTCTCTCTCCTCGAACATGACGCATGGCAAGAACTGATTGGTCCTTGGGAGCTAACAGTGGCACATGACATCAGCATAACATCATTGTACGAAGGACATGTGTCAATCAGATTCATCATTATTGGGTGGCCTAATGGGGAAAATCTCGGTGACACGTGTCACCACTAAGGATACACAATATGAGGTTGATTACGAGAGAATGATGTCATCCACGAAGCATATCGAAGGTCGAGATTTTGTAACTCCATGGTAATTGCATTTTGAGGAAAGTACTAATACCAAGGAGCTCCACTAATGATTGGAGTGGTCATGGAGCCTAAATAAACAAGGTCATGGTGAAGGGCTTAACACCTAATTTCTATGGAAATGCCACATGACCATATCAGAGGTCATGATTTCATAACTCTGTCATAATTTCATTTTGTGAAAATTCTTGATACCAGGGAGCTTCGATGATTGATTAGCATTTGGTAGCGGAGCCCAAAGAACCAAGGGAAAATACAAAGAATAGAAGGAGATAGGCCCTTGAAGGGATCCTGAAGGGATTAACACCTAATTACTATGTCGTTGGTCACAACACTTGGTCCTATGGTGTAAAACAATAAGGGGTGAAGAAAAAGGGGCTAAAGGCCAATCAGGATCTCATGATTTCGTAACATCTCCTTAATAAAGTTATGAAATGATTGGGCTCAGAAATTGCAACATAGAGTTGTATAGCAAATGAATGAGTTGGCAGTGAGTTAAATCTGCTTAGTAAGGTTAGTGTCACAGGATTAATGACAATTGTAGAATTTGTTGTGTCAATGGAGTAAGGACCATGATTGCGTAGATGCTTTAATGGAGTAATGGAAACAACAAAGATCTTTGAGTCAAGGAAGATAGGAACACGATTGCACAAGATGAAATAATGGAGTATTTCATGAGCGGAGACAAGCCATCCATGATATTTCTTGTGTGATAGGAGGAATTGAATGAAGAATAAAGCCTCAAGGACAATAAATTTATACACTTAGGTGCCCATTCTCATGTTTAGTGCAACAATAATGAGTGATAGAATAGAGCCCATTCTTAGTGGTTAATGAGGTTGCATTTCCTATGCATTAGATGCAACAGTAGGAAGGAGTGATAAGTGTAGAAGTACACTCGAGTAGTGTGAATAGTGAAATGATGGCAGAAAGAGACAACATTGATCACAATAACAAAATTAAAGAAATGAGATGCAACAACAGGATGTAGAAGCTATGCAGAGGTGCACTCTGATAGTGTGAATGGTAGAGTGATGGCTGACACAGACAACATCAATCACTGTGTTTCAGTGAAATAAAAACTAGGATTACAGTTGAGCAATGTGGAGGGATGCAGTATTGTTGTAGGTGAGTTGTGTGGATAGCTCTTTGTGTGAGTGTGCTACTAAGGAGAGGCCAAGTGATTCTATGCTATAAATAAGAGGCTAAGAGTGCCTATGTAGAGGAAAGAGAGCCTGAGAGAGCCTATACTACTGTGTGAGAGTCCGAGAGAATTTGTGAAATAGAAGGGACAAGGTGTTTAATGTATGATGTTGAGAGTAGAGGGATGAGAAAAGTAGAGTGTTGTGTGGACTTTGTGTTAGTGAATTTTATTGAGTGAAGTAGTGGGATGCTACAGAGTGTGTAGAGGATAGAGTGTTTCATGGGCCAAAATGTTTTTAAGGAGAACAAAGAGCTAAAAACAGGAAGAGAGGTTACCAATTATAGTAAGCAATAAGTTATCTTTTGAGTGTGGATTGGAGCCTATATACAGGAAGTTGGCACTTCCATCTCTAGTGGGTGTAAGAGAAGGCTTGGGGGTTGATGCCTTATGCAATTTGGTGCTTGCATAAATACAAGGAGCTACAAGCTAGTGCTTGCAACAAATCCATGAATTCGGTGCTTCAGATGGTGCTTCTAATAGGTTTATTAGTTGTCTACAAAAGGAGGGAGTTGGTGTTTCATACTAGTGGGTGATAGCAAACAATAAAAGGGAGTTGGTGCTTCTTGTGAGTGGTGGCTCACAAATATATTGATGTAATAGAGTAGGTGTTCTTATATTTACATCAATAACAATAATAAGCTTTGGTTGTTTTTTCTCGAAAGGGTTTCCATGCTAAACCTCTATGTCATATATGTGTTTCTCATGACGTGTATGCTTGCGTTGATTCATATGGTTCTTGTTATGGTTTGTTAATGTTTGCACTCATTTAGTGGATGCCAAGTTTGAATGAGTAAAGAAATTTTTTCATAAAAGTTTAAATAAGCCTTAATATTGGTCCACCCCCCACCCTCTCAGTATTAACATTGTTTCCAACATATCTAAGAATCATGTTCTTCATTCAAAAACCAAGCATACCCGCATAAAGTACCATTTTCTTAGGGAAAAAGTGGTTTATGATATCGTGAAGTTGGAACATGTCTCAACTAAGGAACAAGTTGTTGACATCTTCACCAAACCTATTTCCAAAGAACCTTTCTATTATTTAAGGCAAAAGTTGGTAGTGATGTCTCATTATTCTTTGCATTAGTTTTCTTTACAATCAAATAGGGAAGTTTTCTAAACATGTCCAATGATGGTTTTAATCATTCAAGACAAGAAAGAATATCAAATGCATGGAGTGTTTTTCAGGTAAGAAAGAGGAGTGCAAGTTTAGGGGGAGAAGTTCACAAAATTATGTAGTAGAAATCATGATGGTGCATATAAATTAACTTGTAAAAAGGTCCACATGAATATTAGATTAGCCAATGGTACAATCCAAGTGGACATTGGTCATAGATAGAGTACATAAACCTTTTTCCATTACTATCAAAAGGGGAGAGTAAGCAAATAGTGAGGTTGGCATGTGTACGAAAGATATTGTAGATAAAGAGTGATCAACCATTAAGATTCTTAGAAACAAAGGGGGAGAGTGAGCCAAAGTGATGGTGGTTCCATCAATTACATGTAATGTTTGGTGACATTGCCATCAATGCTAAATGAGGAGGTTATTGATTAGGTTGTCATTTGGTTGATATTGATGTCAAATCCAACCACTAATGTCTCGTTCAAGTGGATTTTGTTGTGCTTGATGATTTATTCACAATGTGTTAATTCTGTGATTCCTTGGTCATTGGTATGTAGTCTATATTTAAAGTAATTTTTTCTATAGGTGATTTGATCAAAATCACTTGAAACATGATTGGTTGGATAGCCCTCTCCAAGACATTTCCAACAATATATGACACTTAATATAAATCCAAAGGAGTGGAGAGAAAAGAAAGGTTGAATTTTGGTAATTTAAAGAGTCCAACTCCTCCTAGTTCTAGTTCACACAAAATGAAAAAAAAAAAAAAACCCTTGTTAAACTTAGGAAAATTTTGGGGTGGGGGGTTGCAACGAAGTATGGACATGGTCATTTGATCTGATAGGGTAGTGGGTAGTGTGTGGTGCACTTGGGAAATGCATGGGAGTTTTAGTCGCATATGCAACAAATTCCCCCCCACTCCTTTTGTTAAATGTTGTGATAGCAAGGGGTCCCAAAAATGATTCTCAACCTTTGATCAAGCGAGGATTAAATCAATCAATGGTAGACAAAATTCTATGATGTGCAATATGTGACCTGACATGGTGGACAACATGGTCAATAGGATAAAGACTTATGTCGACAAATGGAAAACATGATGATGTGTCATGGACAATAGGACAATGAGTAGTAGATGATGGGGTGACAAGACCCCAAACATAACTCCTAGTCACAAGGTGCTCGACTTAAGAATCAAGGAGATTATCAATTTGCTAGGAAAAACTAAACTGCACTCATCACAGTAATGAGTAGTGAGCCATTACTAGCACATGTGGAAGGAAAAGTGGTGTTTCCATGTAAGCACAAGGTGGTGCAATAGGTGGCAAGAGAATGATGTGACTCAACAAGGAGATGACACGTGAAGATGACATGTATTGGATGACACATGACACTCCATGATCACGTGGTAAGTAGATTTAGCCTTTCTGTGTGGCCAAGCGGATCTTTTCCTAGTGACATATGGTAGTTATGTGACATGATAGGTGGAAGTGATGATGATGTGACATGATCTGATTGGTTGACGTGGATTAATAAATGGTAGACTATGATGTGGTAGGTGATGTGGCAGAATCACAGGATCTACACCAAGGACTAGTTTTACAAAAAAATCATTGTTAATATTTTTTGGGTTCTTTTGTAGATTTATGAAGGTAGGGCTATAAAAAACTACCCACTATTGAATGGAAAAGGATGAGCATAAAATAAAATCAATCAACAGGAGAGAAATAGGATGGCAAGTAGTGAAGAATTTGAATAAAATTTGAGTTTCATTGTCCCATGACAATCTCTTCTATCACCTATCACCCCATTATAAAGGGAATTAAAACATGGTGAATATTGCCCAATGATGAGTAGTGAGTGGTTATCAGTAGGGAAAGTTAAAAAACCTTAGTTGTGAGAGTTAGACAAGAAATCACCTGAGGGTCTATCAACTTCTCTTCATATCAGTCTCTCAGCCTATTAACCATCAGGGCATTGAAGCAAGAATGATGTAAACACAAGTCCGACAAGGGACAAAATTGTGGGTTGATGGAGAAGTGGTTCTCAGTCATGCCATATGCTTTCATGCAACTAAATATAAGCCCCAAAGAGCCAAGGAAAAAATGTGCATCCAAGTCATCCAAACCAGATTTCCAACAAAGAAAAATTAAAATAATATAGGTTGATCGTCAACCCAACAATGTTTGAAACAATTTGATATATTATGAAAAATACATGGAGACAGGAAGATATGTGTGATTGAAATATCCCCAATAATTTGTGAAGTTTGTAAAAATTGTTATCTATGGCGTTTCAGTGGTGTGAAGGAACAAAATAAACGGTGGAATGAATTATGTGGGAAACATGTAATTAGAAGAGAGTGTCAGAGAATGTTTGTGAAGCCACATGAAGAATTTAGAAAAAGAAAAATATACAAATGAGAACATTTGTGCTTTGAGTTTGAAAATATTATGAAATATGGATCTACTAGGTAAGGCAAGTTGGCACCTGCATATTAGTGATTTGGTGCTTCCTTCAGTTTGGAACCTATAAAACATCAAGTAGTTGGTGCTTCCCTCAAGTTAATTCTATAAAACATCAGGAAGTTGGTGCTTCCTTTAGGTTGGAACCTATAAACCGTCAGGGAGTTGGTTCTTCCTTCAAGTATGTTATCACTTAAAAGTTTCCTAGTTGTGGGATAAAACCCATAATGTAACCTCTAACCACTTTAGGATTGGAATATAGCCCTTCCAATCTAGAGAGGGATCTCTCTTTAACTCTATTACTCTAGGTCACAACAATAACAGTTCTTAAATATGTTTAGTAGTGGCCAAAGCAAGTTTGATTAATAATGAATCAGATAGACAATGGAAAATTGGACCATTGAGCATTGAGTCATAAGGTTGATCTCAATGAAATTTCCAAGAACTAGTGGCAATATATATAAGGATCAAAGGCATAAGACAATGTCCACATTAGACTTTCAAAATATCTAGCTGGTGAGTAGAAGGAGGAAACAATCTATTACACAAATCAACAATTGAATTTTGTGCAACTTTAGAGGATGAAAATTAAATATTTGAAACAACAACACAAAAAATCATCTAACCTAATGAATTCTACTTATTTATAGATCTTTTTCAAATATGAAGAGATAATAATGATGAGAATTACAAAGAAAATGAACAACACTAGGAGGACTGATTGGTAGAGAATACCAATAGAATCTCTGACAAGCACATAAATAACTACTATATTAGATATTCCGTTAACATAAAGAAACCAAATATACATAATGTAGTCTTCTCTTCTACCAAGAACCAACCCCAGTCTATTACAATTCCTCTAATTTATCGAAAATTTACATAAGTTTTGAGATCCACAATTTCTAGAAAGTTTTTAATTCAAAATACTAAAAATATGTACATATCCTATCAAGATAAAAAAAATGGATCTAAAAACCTCCTCGTCCATCATTAGTTCTTTTTCAAATTGAATTGATGAGGTGGCTCTACAACTGATAGTTGATTGGGTGTTTTTCTAAAAATAGAAAAACTAGTGAATTTCTGTAAAATAAGCTTCAAAGAGAAATTTGAATATCTCAAACTGTGATAGTTGTGTTATTGGGCATGGAATCCCCCCCCCCAAGGCATTTTTTGGGGCTTAAAACCCAAGTTTTGACTGAGTCTCTTGTTAAATCTCCATGAATTGTGGGCACGGGGAGCGAAATTATAATAGAGTCACAGGGTTGTCCACCCTAGTTTTTGTAATATAATGTCAGTTGGATAGACCTACCCATGGTCCGCGAACCATGGGATTGTATAAATAGAGCAAGGCTCTAAGTGTATAAGATAACTAATAGAAGATGAGAAGTCTACGTGATTGAGTTGAAGTGTAAAGTATGTTTGTGGGTCATAGAGTAGGCGAAGGCTCTACAGCTGAGTGTGCAGAGGCCTAGTAGTCTGCAGCTGAGTGCGCGGACCCCTGCAGCTGAGTGTGCAGGGTAGGTCGAGTCTGTAACCGTTGGGAGAATCAATAAAGAGAAGTTTTATTATATTTCTATGTATCTTTTCCTGGTTTAATACACTATTGGATATAATTTCCAAGTATATTGTTTATTTACTATGCGACCCTGTATGAATGTTTTGTATCACTAATTATAACTTAAGACATTCAAGTAGGTGAAGGTAATTAGCTAGTACTAGAAGATAAGTAACATATCAGGTAATAGCACAGAGTGTGGCGTGGGAGCTCCACAGCCCCTAGTTAGAGTTGCACAAAGGAAGTGTATCAGGCTACGAGGAACGGGAAAATGCACGAAGCAACCTGCATGCAAGAACAAACAGTGGACCAGTCAAACATCTCAGACATCTCAAGGGTATGGAAACCTAGTTCTAGCACCCTCCCGTACTACTTCAGGTGAGACCTCAGTCTGCGCTCCGCGAATTGTTTCTGAAAGGGCCAGTAGTACAGGGATTTTTTTGCCTAATTAACTCTGAACCTAGGTCAGGCCCCAACAAGCAAACAAATGGTTTCGTTGTTGGAACTGGATTTGCATAGAGATGTCCGATGTTGTATCAATGGAATCTGACAAAGAAAGGAATTGAAGATTGGTTGGATAGAAATATTCACAAGTTTACAACACAGGAAAATAGGAACCCGCGACTATCAAAGGAAGAGTGGTTAGACTGCTACTTATATACGGAGATCCATGAAATTTTCTTTTCATCCTTCCCCACTGAGTTGTATGAATGGATCGCGAAGCTAGCAAATAGCCAAGGAAGGGGTAAAATTGACGAACCTATTGTGTGGCCTCCAGAATTGGTGCACAGACTGGAAGCATCAGAAGATAAGATCACGTGCGTTGTCAATCATTGACTTGATCAAATCATAGGAGGATTCATCATCGAATTCGCGATAGATACTTCAGTCAACTATAGTGAGGCAGAATGATGCTTCCTCAAGGGACTGCGAGGTAAGTACATTAAATATTTGAACACTTGGATTAAAATGCTACTATGTGAAAAGCGTGTTATGTGAATAAATTGATGTTTGGGGCTATGCAGAGTGGGAGAATCTACAGAAACAAAGGTAGCACATAACCAGAAACTAGCCCCATTATTTCACCTCCATGAGGGGGTGAAGAAGAGCTTGCGAAGGTCTCGCCAAGAAGTGCGATCAATCTGATAAGGCAGAGAATTCTGCACATACCACGCCCACCCACACCACCACTAGTTTCACCGTCTTCACCCCTGTCTTCGCCCATACCACCTCCACCACCGTGAAGAAGTATGGCAAGCACAATAAAGCTACCAGTGTTCAAGGGAGTAGGGAATGAAGATCTAGACCAGTTTTAGTTCATGATAAAAGCTGTATGGGAAGCACAGGGTGTCACAGACGACAATATAAAGAAGGCAATGTTGGTTAGTGCTCTGCAGGATTGTGCACTAACCTAGTACATTAAGCATTCCAATGAAAATCCTAATGCGAGGATCGCAGATATCCAAGTTGCTCTAAACAAAGAATTTAGAAGGACAAAGTCAGAGGCACAGTCGATCATTGGATTCAAGGAAATCACAATGCTACCAGGCGAGACCCCATCGGATTGGATCAAAGACTGAAGTGCATAATTTGCAAAGCGAACATGACATTAACAGATGGGAACCACCACGAATGGTTTGTAGCATCGTTAACACCGCATCTACGGAATGTGATATCGCAACAAAGGCTAACCACTCAGGCTAAGGCTTTGGAGGTCGCGATGAGATTACACGAGACTCTGATATAATGTCCTGACCTAGGAGTTCAGCAGATTCACGTGCAGTTGAAAATTTTGCCTGGAGATGCAAAGTTTGAAACAAGATAGGACAACCTGCGCAGAGACGCGCGATGAGGTATGGTGCATAAAATGCAAGGGCCAAGGGCATGACAAGGACCACTGCCCAATGTTCATGAATTACCTGGCAGGAGGAGGGCCAATGCCACTAAGACTGGAGGCACAAGCAAGACCAAGTGCGACGCCTACATTGTGGTGTGCAATTTTTCAAATAGGAGGAAGCATGCCATAGATAACTACCATCTATTACAGAAGTATATGGAGAATTCGCAGAAGTTGTTCTATAATTTCTGTAGGTTGGTAGGACATGATGAGTGCACCTGTAGAAGTTATGAACTGATGATGGATCGACCTCCTACCTACAGAGTTTACAGAGTTCAAGTCAAAACACAGGCCCTCGATCAAAACACAAGAATGGCACGCACCAGATTTTAGGGGTACAGATGAGGCCGAGGTGGAGGGGGACTAGGAAGAGGTCACGGACAACTAATATGTTACAATTGCGGAGGGGCAGGGCATTATGTCTGTGATTATACGAAACCAATGCGACCATCATGCTTGTATTGTACGTTGATTTATCATGAGACGGATGATTCTCCCACCCTGATAGCGAGGTTGCGCAATAAAGGAGCACTCTAACCTCCCCTGACTCAGAACCTA
This sequence comes from Pinus taeda, assembly GCA_000404065.3. Classification (NCBI taxonomy): domain Eukaryota; kingdom Viridiplantae; phylum Streptophyta; class Pinopsida; order Pinales; family Pinaceae; genus Pinus; species Pinus taeda. The sequence goes on along the minus strand of APFE030419566.1, from coordinate 86,346 downwards.
CAAATGATGAGGTCTGAACCGCACAAGGAAGACCCTAATGTAAATATCATGCTCTGGAGTGGAATTATGACAGGAGATGACAAAGGCAAGCAACCTGAAGAAAGTACCTGGGTTTGCAAGGCTCCAACAAAGGAACTAGAATTTGATTTGGAGTGCCTTAAGGAGACCTTCATGGAAGCTAAGAGGAGCTTCGATGGTGCCTCCACTTTAGGAAGTAAAGACAAACTGGAGCCGGAAATGGACCCATCAATTCTCACTACATTCTTGGAGACATGCGTGAAGCTGTTGTGTGACACCAAGGATGTAAAGGGGCTGCAAGAACTCATAACTAGATGTGCTAGGACCGCACCAGGAGAACCACGCGTAGTCGGAAGGTTGGGAAGCACACAACGCAAACAGGAAGGGAAATCAGATTGACCACACAAATTGGGGAATATGAGATGGACAAAGTGATTTTGGATCTAGGGTTGGACGCGAACGTCCTTCCAAAATAGATATGGGAGTGCATGGGCAAGCCTGTGTTACAATGGCCTCCTATCCAACTATGAATGGCAAACCAACAAAAGATCCCACCTATGAGGAGATTGCGGGGAATCAAAGTAGATATTGAAGGAGCAAGCACACTAGCAGATTTTGAAGTAATAGAGATTGCTGATGACAACAATCCCTACTCCACGCTATTGGGAATAAATTGGGCCACTAACATGAATGGAGTGATAAATCTAAAGAAGCGCAAGATGATCTTTGAGAAAAAGTCTCTACGCATAGTGGTCCCTTTAGAACTCGCAAAAGGATCAGGCTACATGGAGCTAGTGCATGACTACGACATTGACAACGATATGGAATGCATCTACAAGATAACCACTCAGGAGAAAGACTGCGTAAATCCAACCGCAGATGATTGAATCTCATGGGAGCGCAAAAGCTCCTGCACATTAGATTTTGACGAGGAGATAGAATGATAGCAAAACCTATTACACGAGGTAACCACGCTCAACTCTAACATGATGACAAGGTTGTTGCGTTGCATAGCAACAGAGGTAAGAGATCCACCTATGTATGATGGGTTAAGCGAGGTGGATGACTTCCTGAACAAATTTGAAAGAGAAGTACCGAAACAACAACGTTTCGATGCTCTGAAATGGTTACTGCGAGCTACATCTGCAAGATGGTGGGGAACGCACCAGAGGATCTTTTAGGACTAACACGAATGTAGAAGGATGATGCACATGTGGTTTGGGAAGCCTCCAATGTGATTAATAGAAAAAATTGTCGGATGAACCGGCCTGTGCACCCACCTATCCAGGTGGATACAAGCATATGGTGTGAAACATACACGAAAGAACATTGTCCTCATGGTAGGAGACAGATCAGTAAGAAAGTGCGAGTAAATGGCACGAATGACCCCTCCGGTTGGGACCACGAAGTATGGAAAGACCAAGTGCGCAGAATAATATCCACGCAGAAGCTTTTAACAAAGTATGTGAAGCGCTGAACAAGGTCCACAATGCAAAGTGGACTGACTAGGACCTACACATACTAGCAGTTCCATGGGCTTATAGGACCACATGCAAGAACTTGACCATGCAGGCACCACCAAGGCTAGAGTATGAAGCAATCGTTGTAAGACCTATAGTACCTGGAAAGCTTAGACCGTGCATGATAGCACCGATAGATACGATGGTTCGCGGAACCTTGGAAGCAGAAATCCAACAAGGAAATATCAGACTCCAAGAACTTGAAGAAGAAAGGGTACGATTAAGGAAGAAAAGTGCTCTAGTGGACGAGAAATTCAAGAAGCTGGAGGACAAGATAAAGGAAGATTTTCTTGGAAAAAGGACCAGGGCAATAAGGCAGGATGCATATGATCACGATGACAGGTTTAAGGCCTATCGCCATGAATTGATCAGTCTGATGCCTTGGCTTGGACCACGCATTACTAATAGAATTGACCAGGGTAGCGTGTTGCAAATGGTAAAGTGCATGATGCCGACCGTAACAATAAAAGGTGGGTAATTTTGAGGAAACATGATGGATGATAGGATGAAACTTTACATGGGTGGTGCGACCACATGACTAGCCGAAGGAAGTATAGTATTAGCACTGTAGGCAGTTGGAAGGAAGCACAGGACTATAAACGATTTTGCCTAGGAACTGCATGATGTTGGAGCTGCGCATAGAAGCAAAGAGTCACAAGGTCCGCGCCTGCACACGAGGGGCTGTGCTACCACACAGGTTGGCCAAAAAGTGACCGTTGAAGTTACTCTTCATGATGGGATGCTTGACTTAAGACCAAATGGAGCAGGCAACAGGCATTTAAAATGCGATTTATGGGCAAGATTTGGGAAAATCTACTGCCAAGGGAGCATTAATGAACCAAATTTGGGGGGAACGGTCGAATTCAAATTCAAAAAGCTCTATAAATTACAAGGGGTTCCCAAGAAACAACACTTGGTCATTTGCAAATTGAGCTATTGTGCAAAGCCCTAATTGTTGTGTGCCGAGCGTTGATTAAGCCCCCGAGTTTGCGAGTGCTAGATTTCTGGATGAAAATGATGGCAACAACTGAGGAAGTTATGGAGATAACAGACATGACCTCCGAAGAGGTCGCATAGGCCCTGACTGTGGGGGATGCTCCAGAAGGTGCCGAGATTGTGGTAGAAATCTTGAAATCACCACACATGCCAAGACACAAGAAGGACAAACAAGTGATGGTTCCTGTACATGTGTCCCCGCGGAACCCGCTGCGCACCAAGTTGTTAATGGATAAGAAGGGGAAAGTCGTCACCATAGAGACCAATGAAGAATAAGAAGACCTGGAGTACCTAATCATCGCAAAAGATGAGGACAAAGGCATGGAGGAGGAAACTGAGCCTACGCACCCCCCTGGCAAAGCTGCCCGCCTATGGCTACCCATGGAAAGGGGAGGCTAAATTGCCCAAGGACCTTGACAAGACCAAGAGCTCACTCCTGATCTCGCTCCTCCCAAGCAACATTATTTTTGAGGGCACACACCCAAGACAAGTGCTGAGCTTAAAATTCAAAGATTGGGACCTCGTTGACCATGCAAAGTTCCCTCACCTTGAGACCTCGCATCTCATGAAGCCCAAGCAGAACACCGCGGTGGGGGTTACAGAATTAGATACGCGAAAGTGGTTGCACAAAGTGGAAAATGTCGAGCTACTTAACCTGCTCTGGGTGCCGCATTTAAATTGTGCCCCAATAACCATTTTCATCATGAGGCAGCTGCTCTGCTTGGTGAATGATGGGTGTTTGTGGCTGAAGGAGCCCATCCCCATCACGACAGACTTGATTCACTGCATTTCTTGGCTTCCATACAAAGGAGAGGATCTCGCGAACATCTTAGAAGGGAAGAGTAGTGACTTGGCCATCATGGAGGACATGAAGAAGAAGTACAAGATGGAAAAGAAGAAATGGGGCTATGCCATATCCAGCATCAATGACAAAGCAGTGAAAGTGGCAACCCCGATATTGGCTGGTAAGGTTATGCACAAGTGCCACACAGACGAGGTACCCGTGCCAGTGGTCACATTGGCCGAGCAGTGTGTGGAGGGGGTCTAGTTTAACTGGTTTGAGTTCATCTGCAAGGTGTTTTTGGAGAATTGCCACGAAGCTCAGGAATAGGGAAAAACGTTCCACTATGCATGGCTTATGTTGTCCATAGTACTCATGGCAAGGGAATTACTAGAGGATAATCAATTCCCCACAATTGACAGGGATCTGCCAAAGGCCACGAAATACGTTTCTCTTTGGGCCACAAAGGATGCCACTAGGATCCGCAACAGTAAAATATTCTAGGTGCTCATGGAGATGAACATCAGAATGGTGATCAACCGCAAGCCATGGTTGTCACCAACTATCCACAATAACCTTCATAGTTTTGCGGAATTTAAAGAGGGCACCATAGTATTTACATCAGAGCGCACAAGGACCCGACCAAACAATGGAGGGAGCTACCCTTTGTAGCCACAGTTGATGTCATCTTTAACGTCCTAGAGACATGGTCATCGAAGTGGCGTGTTCTAGACATCACAGAGCTAGAGATGTCAGTGGCACATAGGAAGAAAGACGAGGCCAAGCTGCGCATCGCATAGTTGATAGAAAAGAGAAGGAAGGAAGTAGTGGCAACAGAAGTGCGGGCGGTGTGGGACACTATATAGACAACAACTGAGCAAGAAAAGGTAGCAATAGTAGCAGCATCAACAGCACAGGAGGCAACTGCAAAGGCGTGCGAGGGCCAAATGTGGCCTTCACATGGGCAGGAAGTAGAGGAATAAGAGGGAGGCATGGACCCACAAACAACGTCAACACAGCAAGCAGGGTCACGCAAGAAGGTCAAGGCATCAAAGTTTTCTATTGACCTGATCACCCTAACCAAGGATGATCTGCATGACATCGGCGAGACCATGCACAATGTCACCTCCGAGGCCCTCCAAAATTTCATGCAAGAGAACCAAATTGTGTTGGGGGCCCTCAGAGTGCAGCTTCAGGAGTTGCAGGTGCGCCCTCCTCACGCTGGTACCCTTTCGACCAACCTCGCAGTCGGAACAATGGTAGCAGAACAGATGTTGCGTGCTCGGATGACAAATACCATAGTGCTGCCAGAAGGGGCACTAGTGACAAAAAATGAGGCCGACAGGCCTATGGTTAGCGCACTGAAGGGTCTCAGTATCAATATGGTTGCACTCCCTCAAGAGACCTTATATGTTTCACAAGATGGGATATCTAAAGAGTTGCGAGCTAGGGAGAGCCGCACACTACAAGTCCTCAACGAGTAGAAAATAATATGGAACAATTGAGCTTGCAGCGCAACGAAGTGGTGTTGCAGAATCAACAGTTGGTCTAGGTAATAGACGAAGCTTGCCAAAGTGTCCCGGAGCCTGCCTTCCTAGCAAATATACCAGTAGAGGCATGCATCCACAGGTTAGCAGTACGGGTGTGTGAGGCGTGGAGGAAATGATAAAGGTTCAGGTGGAGCTGAACCTTCAGATCATCAAGCTGTGATTAAAGGCGCAACCGTCCACCCCTCTGGAAGTCAAAGAACTGCAGGCTAGCACTATCACAGCAGGACTAGACAAAATTGGCAGTGTAGTACGAGACTAAACCAACATGTTGGAAGAATCATTTTAGGTCCTCACGAATTTGCACGAGGACCCCAACATCCAGTGCTTAGAGATAGAGGCGCAAGAACTCCAATAGAAGTATGACAATGTTAAAGGAACTACATAGACGGTGGCCCTCACTTAGAGGCTTGTGCAGATGCAATAGGCCAAAGTGCTGAAAGAATAGGTGGACATGGCATGCCATAAGGAAGCAGTCTTAAAGGTGTGTGTTCAACTTTGGATTGACAAGGCCTTCACAATCACAACAAACATTGAAGGCAAGCTCACACACATGCAGGGGATACACGCACTGATGCAGAGAAGCACTTCCGACACAGTAGTCTCAGAACAACGCATGCAGAAAATCCAGCAAGGCAGTAGCTAAGTGTGTTGTTGACCTTTCTGCAACTTGAGCACAGTTGGAGGGACTCTGCGCAAAGATCTCCATGCCAACAGAGTGACTCGAGGGCAAGTCACAATGTTTGTGTTGGGGGCCTGTTGAGCATGGAATCCCCCCCCACCCAAGGCATGTTTTGGGGCTTAAAGCCCAAGTTTTGACTGAGTCTTCTTGTAAAAGCTCTGAAAATTGTGGTCATGAGGCGCAAAATTGTAATAGAGTCATAGGGTTGTCCACCCTAGTTTTTGTAATGTAATGTCAGCTGGATAGACCTACCCATGGTCTGCGGACCCTGGTATTGTATAAATAAAGCGAGGCTCTAAGTGTATAAGATAACTAATAAAAGATGAGAAGTCTAAGTGATTGAGTCGAAGTGTAAAGTGTGTATGTGGGTCATAGAGTAGGAGAAGGCTTTGTAGCTAAGTGCGCAAAGGCCTAGTAGTCCGCAGCTAAGCGCGTGGACCCTTGCAACTGAGTGCGCAGGGCAAGTTGAGCCTGTAACCATTGGAAGAATCAATAAAGAGAAGTTTTACTATATTTTTGTGTATCTTTTCTTGGTTTAATACATGATTGGATATAATTTGCAGGTATGTTGTTTATTTATTGCGGGAACCTGTATGAATGTTTTGTACCGCTAATTATAAATTAAGACATTCAAGTAGGCGAAGGCAATTAACTAGTACTGGAAACTAAGTAAGATCTCAGCTAATAGCACAGAGCATGGCGCGGGAGCTCCACAGACCCTGGTTAGAGTTTCGCAAAGGAAGTGTATTAGGCCACGAGGAACAGGAAAGTGCGCAAAGCAACCTGTGTGTAGGAACAAACAGTGGACTAGTCAAACATCTCAAACATCTCAAGGGTGCGGAAACGTGGTTCTAGAACCCTCCCATACTACTTTGGGTGAGACTTCAGTCTACGCTCTGCAGACTATTTCCGAAAGGGCCAATAGTACAGGGATTTATTTGGATAATTAACTCCTAACCTGGGTCAGGCCCCAACAAGCCAACATGTGTAAAAACTGAAAGAGGTTTTGGTAAATTATATTGTTTCTAACAAAAACCTCTTTTTTTTTTTTAATTTCATCACCACATTCTCGGAAATCGCATCCAAAGTTAATGAGTAAAACAAGAAATCATTAAACATTTAAATATCGAAAAATGGGCTACAAATATTCCTTTGTATATTCCAGACCATGGCACTTGTGTAGAAACTGAGAATTTTTTTTGTAAATCAACTTATTCCCAACAAAATCCTCTTTTAGTTTTCAAAAATTTATTTCTAACTATTCATAAAATTCTCTTGAATACAATGGCTAAAACAAGGGATAAAAAGAGTGTTGTAGGCGCTAAAAAAACATTTTGTAGCACAGCCATGTTGGTGCTAAAAAATTATTTCATAGCACCCGTACAAAATGAAACTTATATTAGCTTCTGAAATCAAATTTATTTTGGATTACATTTAAAATTTGCATTGATCATTAATTTATACAAAATATGAAAATACTTCTCTATCCATAAAAAATTTATTGACTTGTAACCCTAATTAATTTAAAGGTGTTATAACATGACTTTCCTCTGAGACTGCAAAAGTAATTGAACCAAGCCAACATATAACTAAATTTTTCGAATGAAATTTTTAACTTTTGGAAATGTAAAAAATATTGCTAGCAAATGGCTCCAATGGGGATGTTGTCCTCCTTGCAAGGCAACAAAGAACCCTGTAGACCAATTTCCTAGCAATTGGGTTGCTCTCAGCCTTAAAACATGTAAACTACAAACTAACCTATGACCTGCTCTTTCCAAAGCCTCTAACTGGAAAAAAAACTGGAAACTGGAAACCAAACTGTACACTGCTGAAAAAACTACTATTGAAATCTGAAAACACATGCTAAAAATTGTGGAAAATAATGCTCAAATCTGAGCTTATTAGCACACCAACCTACTCTAAGTTAGTGAAAAACATTGCAAATCAAGTGATATCAAAACTCCAATGTAACCACGAAAGAAAATAGCTATTAAACAAAAGAAGTCTTCCACTCACTTCAAATAGAAGAAATAAAAATTTGAGCACTAACAACCCTAAATGAAACTTGAATCCAATTTTTGTTGATGAAGAAAAAAAGATATACCTTCATTGGTGATTTTAATAAGATGGCGAGAGGGTCTTCAAAAACATGAATGCCTACCTTTTCTTTATGATCAACAAACAAAGAAGTGTATTCTTCATGATTACCTATTGGTTGCTCTCTGTGATGAAGTTGATCACCCTCAAATAAAATGGAAGCAAGTTTTTCTTTCCTCTCATCATTAATATCAGAGAAAGCTCTTATACATTCTTGAAAGGGTTAAAAAATAAAATCCACATCATATGTATCAAAAACATCAAAATTTGACCTTTCATGTGATTCATTGAGAATGTCCTTTTGGCCTTTAAAAAAGTTTGAATTTATCAATTCCAAATATGTAAAATCATGAATAGTTTATGTACAATTCGAGGGATCTAAAACAACTTTCTCTTCAATGAGTGATTCAGGAGATAAGATAATTGTAAAAAAAAATGATTGACTATCATATACTTTCTCTTGGTCACCTAATATCTGATGAGACTATTGAATTTATTCAACAAACTCATGAGAAGGAACATGACTTTCATCAGTAAAATCATGATCAACTCTATTTTCATCTAAAAGAGAGGTTAATGTTTGCTGAAAGTTGTCCTAATTATCATGGTAGCTAGTCTATGATTTTTTTTCATGATGTTGGAAGGAGTTTTCACACAAGGCTTGTAGGATTTCTTCATCCATAAACTCCTCATCACCATCAAAATTTACAATGTGATGAATGAAACTTTCAACATGATCACAACAATTTTCAACCAACAATAAGAAAGGATATGATTATTTATACTTCTCAAAAAATATTGAATGAAAATCCTTAAGGAGTACAAGCTACCAGGTGGTAACTTTTAATACCAATATCTAGGTTTTCCCTCCAAGGATACAATGAACATTTTCATTGAACAGTCATCATGAAACTCAAAACCAAGCCTACATATATGCATATGAAATTTAACCAAATGAAATGCAACATAATCCTCGCCCTCATCTTTGAATCTTAGCAAATATGATTTTCAATCTATATGAGAAATACGATTTGGAAAGTGAGAAATATGAGCACAATTCATAGGAGCATACCTTTCAGATCTGTAAGAATCCATGGAATCCATTTTGAAAATAGTGGAGTCGCCCGAAAACTCTTTATGCTACAAATTCTTCAGACAATGAAGTCACCATGAAAGTTTCGAGCTCTAGATTCTTCTGAAATGGTTTGGAGTCAACATGTGAATGATTCACAACTTGATTATGTTTTATCCTTGTTCGCAATCAATTATTAGATCTGTATCTTTCTCATTCCTTCCCAGGGAATATTTAACCTTCACTCCCCAACGACAATGCCAAGATGTTATCACTTAGGAGTCTTTTTTCGCTATGGGATAAAACCCCTAAGGTAACCTCTAACCACTTTAGGATTGGAAGTTGCCCTTCCAATCTAGAGAGGGATCTCTCTTTGACTCTGCTACTCTAGTTCACAATGATAAGAGGTCTTAAATATGTTTAGTGGTTATATCAAGTATTATTAATAAAGAATTGGTTGGAGAATGGAAAATTGGACCATTGGGCATGGAGTCATAAGGTTGATCTCAATGAAATTTTCAAGAACTGGTGGAAAGATATACAGGGATCAAAGACATAAGACAATGTCCACTTTAGACTTTCAAAATATCTAGTTGGTGAGAAGGAGGAAATAATCCATTACACCAAGAAACAATTGAATTTTGTGAAACTTTAGAGGATAAAAATGAAATATTTGAAACATAAACATAGCATAGAATCTAAGCATATGAATTCTACATATTTATAGATCTTTTTCAAATATGAAGGACTAATAATCATGAGAATTACAAAGAAAATGAACAGCACTAGGAGGACTGACTAGTATGCATTGCCAATAAAATCTTTGATAAACACATCAAGAAATTCTATCTTGGATTTTCCATTAACATCAAGAAACCAAATATACACAATATGGTATTCTCTTCTACCAAGAACCAACCCCGATATATTACAATTCCTCTCATTTATACAAAAATTACATAAGTTTTGAGATCCACAATTTCTGGAAATATTTTAATAAAAAATACTAAAGTATATACATATACTACCAAGATCCAAAATAAATGGGTCTAAAAACCTCCTCATCCATCATTAGTTTGTTTTTGACTTGAATCGATGAGGTGGCTCTCCAAATGAAATTTGATTGGGTGTTTTTCTAAAAATTGAAAAAAATAAATCTGGTGAATTTCTAAAAAATAGGCTTCAAAGAGTCGTTTGAATATCTAAAACCATAATAGATGTGTAAAAATTGAAAGAAGTTTTGTAAATGATTATGTTCCTTACAAAAACCACTTTTTGTTTTTGAAATTCATTACTTCCTTCTCGGAAATCGCACCCAAATTTAATGACTAAAACAACAAATCAATAAATATTTAAATATGGAGAAATGGGTTGCAAATATTCCTTCGTATATTCCAAACCATGACACCTATGTAAAAACTGAGAGGGGTTTCTATAATTCAACCCATTCCCAATAAAAACCTCTTTTGATTTAAAAAAATTCATTTCCAACTATTCATAAACTGCTCTTGAAGATGATGGCTAAAACAGGGAAAAAACATAGTGTTGTAGGCATCAAAAATTAATTTCGCAACACAGTCTCTAGGTGTTGAAAAATGATTCCGTAGTGTCCCTACAAAATAAAAATTATATTGGGTTCTAAAATGAAACTTAGTTTGGATTACATTTAAAATTTGCATTGGTCATTAATTTACACAAAAATGTTAAGATACTTCTCTATCCATAAAAAGTTTATTGCCTTGTAACCCAAACTAATTTAAAGGTGTTTTAAGATGGCTTTCCTCTCAAGCTTCAAAAGTAACTAAACTTTTGAAAATGTAAAAAATAGTGCTAAGAAAGTAGATGTTTTTAATTTCACTAATGGGTGTCTCCTTCTAGTTGGAGCCAAAGAAAATGATTTAACAACAATATTCAGATATATTTTTTGTGGTTTTCTCCCTTTACGGGTTCCATGTAAATATTTGTGTCTCACATGTCTATGATATTTAATTTATGGTGTCAATGTGTGATTCATTTATTCCTTATGTTAGAGTTGGTCTTGTCAGTCCTCCATCAGAGATCAAAACTCTTTACGCATTTCATTTTTAGGAGTCCCGCTCCATTCACCCAGCTGCACTTCGCTAGGGGCATGCCATAATCTGACAGAAAAGTTCATGCTAGCCATTTCCCCTCATGTCTGGCTCCTGCTGGCTTAGGTCTTTTGTCAATGATCACTAAAGTCCATGATAGTCAATTTCTGGTCCTTTAATGGACAAAAGTCATTTTTGATCATTAGGTCTAGGGATTAATCAATTTGGTCTTCAACCATGTATAATAAAGCCATGCAAGCCAGAGTGAGGCCCTTACAAAGTTATGATTCATAGATTTTCATCATCATGTTGATAGACTTCGACTGTTCTTCAAAACTCCATTTTGAAGAAAAATCAAATAGTGTCATTTGTGATAAAATTTTCAAAAATGTCATCAGTTGATTTCTTCAAGTGTAGTCATGGTTTCCGTGGCCAAATGCCCTGTCATGCAATCCCTGCAAAGAGTGGCACAAATTTCATCATTTGAGCTAAAATTTCAAAGGGAAAAGTGAAATTCAGTGTTGCTTTAAGTCAGTGAAAAAAGCCAAAATGAAACATTAGCAAAGTGGGTTTTTGGAGAAGAAAAAAGTAAACCCATGACCTCAAAGTTTTTAAATAGAGGTTTCCAAAAGTAAACAAGGTCATTGCGCAAATCAAGGTCATAGAGAAATGTTGCAAAGACATTAGAAGAGAAAAGTGTGTGTTTAGAGTGAGTGGGAGTCGTTTTCCAGAGCGCGGAGCACACACAGAGGGTCGTGACACACATACAGAGCATGGCGCACACAGAACCACCCCACAGTGCAAATTTTACAAGGGCGAGGCGCATATAAAGGGTGTGGCACACTGGGTTTGGCACGCGGTGCACACCCACAAAGGCCCGAAATCGTGCCAAATTCCCTCAAGTTGCCTGCGAAAACCCTCAAATGGACAAGTAGGCTCTATATTGTGGCTTGCTCATCAAATTTTGCGAATGTTATGGTGGTTCGTGGCTATGTTTAATTGCAACAAAACTCATAAAACCAACCACTAAAAAAAACATCAAAGCCATGGTTGCTAGGGTTGCAAAATTGTGGTGTTAGTGCCAAAGCTCCGTTTTCACCCCTCATTTTTCCCTTTCTTACTATTTTTCCCTATCCCACCTTTCTCATTTTTTTTTCTATTATCCCTACCCTAAAACACTACCAAACCCTATCCCCTATCCCTCCACTCATTGGTCAATCAAAACCATAAAACCCTACCTTATCAAATACCCAAACCCCCCTACATATCCCTAAACAAAATTCTCCCCATAACCCCTATTCCCATCATATTACTCCCCTCCTAATACTCCCTTTTTTCATTTTTCCCCTTGGTGGCAGATATCGCAACAACACCTAGTTTCACACCATCATCAAAGGGCAGCCCAAGTACAGTACACACAGCAGTCATGGCATCTGAGCATTCATTAGAATATGAGATGGAAACAAAAAGTGATTCATCCTCGGAAGAATAGGCTCCCAGGAGACATCACAAGAGTGGAAAACATGTTAGGGATGAGCCAACTACCCTCATTGAATTGCAGGTCTGCCCTCTTGCCATGTCATGTTTCTAGCATCTATCATGTTTTGAATTTTGTCAAAGGGTGGCTAATGTTAGAGTTCATCATGAGTTGGCCCATCTTTTTTTGCTTCACCTACATGGAGGTCAGTCTATCTTGGCCAGGGTCACCTTCACATTGACACCCGAAACTATCTCATTGGCAACCGGCATACTAAATGTTGGAGAACAATGGCACAAGAAAAAGAAGGTGGATAGGCAACATTATGAGCCTTACATTAAGGCTATTTTCTTGAGGTAGCTCACAAGAGTCTTTCCATTTAGATATTTGAAAGATGAATATGCTCTGCTCATGAAATTGATCATGAAGTACTTCAACTGTGAGGGGAGGTTCTCTCGTCTATATGCCTACCACATCAAGTTTCTCATGCACTTTACTAGGGTGCGGATGATGAACCTCCCATTTTTCATTTGCAGGAACATAGAGAGGATGAACACCTTCATGCAGCATAAGACCCCTCAGCAGAAACTTAACAGTTTTTATCACTTTTCTCTTATCCGAATTTTGGTGGATCATCCGTTGGGATTGCAGGGCATTGCTTGGGAGGACTTCATCTCCCGTGACCTCTTCAGCACTTCACAGGTATTATCAGAGGGAGAGCATGAGATAGGTGGTCCTTCTCATCAGTATGAGCACCATGAGACCACTAGTATGCCAATACTCGTTACATATCAAAGAGGCAGTAGGCACTTGTTTGCAGTAGCAAAGCGAGTGTTATCTCCACCTAGGGTGGAAGGGGCCTCGCTTCTAGCATCGACAACACAGGTACAGGACAAGGGAAAGAGGCCCATGCATGACAAGGGGCCATCAGGTGAACAGGAGGCCGACTACATCCTCATTCAGGATGATGATGCAGCTGTGGAGAGTGCCAAACTTAGGATGACCATCCAAGAGTAGAAAACAGAGATCCAGGACTTGTCACTCAATTTGGAGAGGGCCAAATGGATTATCAGGTATTTGGAGCAGAGGAACAAATAGCTTGAGGACCAGCACAAGATCATGGAGCTGCAAAGCACCCATGAGAATCGCCAAGCTGCCCAACATAGGAGGATTGAGCTTACTTCATTGGAGCAAGAGATTAACAATGACCGTGAGTCTTGGCTCGAGCATATCAACATCCACCTTGAGAGATTGCTGGAGAAGGCTGACAGGGACAAAACCATACTTAGGCGGATGGTTTATCATTATAGGGCACGGAACATGAGTTCAAAGGCTCAGATAAGGAGCTTGAAGGCAAAATTAAGCAAAGCGACAAAGAGGCAAAAGAGGCAAAAAGAGCAAGATCGGCTTCGAATCTTGGCTGAAGCCTTTGTGGCCCAGCATAGTACCTCTTAGAGAACCTCCAGCCCAAATTTCAAGAAATTTGGGGAAATTTTGGTCACATGGCAAATTTTTGGTCACAACACAGGTTTTCTCTCCCTGTGCGCCGCGCCACTGGTGCATCGCTTAGGATTGGGAGCTACAAATCACAAATGGCTTGCTTTTTTGGATTCAGCATGTAAAATCATGACTACTGGTGCATGGACAAGAAATTTGGGCATGATTTGAGTCTCCAGGAGGTCAAAAACACTCAAAAAATGACCTCTCTGCCCCTATTTTGACACACAGGAAGTAGTCTTGGGAGAATGAAGTTTTGGAGGGGAAAATGAGCACCAAATTCCGAAATTCCACTTCGGTTGGAAAGTAGATAGGCTAGGCTTTCCAACAAGTACACTGGGGCACAATTTGGACTCCTGCAGATACCTCAAAACAGCCTCCAAATTGGCGTGGCGCATATAGAGAAAAGGGCCAAATTCACCTCTGTTTCGCAAAATTTCGATTCGCGACTTTCTCCAAGTGGGCCCACTCATCTACACTTCACTTTTTTCGGTGACTAAGGCAAATTTTAAAGAGTTTGGCTTCTATCCAAGTGGCAAGGGAAGGCAAATGGTCACCCAAGCCATTTTTCATTTTTGTAACGCTGCACCTGTAGCTAATGGTTGGCTTTCCATCTCCATTTTGTAATGATTTGAGAAACTCCCCAAGTCTTGGTCGTTCTATTTCCTCATGGCATACTCTATTTATTGTATGAAAACCATTTGCAAATGGTTGGGTGGCTTGTAATTTCTGGGAGACTGTGGGAAAGAAACTTTGTTTCTTCATTGTATATTTTGACAGAGGAACAATGAAAGGCAGCGGCTCTGTTTCATGAGATTCATGTGGTTGTGAGTGTAGCAAATGTGTTTTTCCTTGTGTTTCATATGTATTTCGCTATGTTTCATAGTTCATTCATATTCATTTCCAGTGAAATTTTCTAAGTAAGATAAGGTAGAATTCATTTTTATTACTCTGCCTATGGGAGAGTTTCACGCTGTGTGTTTTTCTTCTGTTGAAAAGGATTCATGTACTTATGCCTTTTTCACCCTCCTAAGCAATCTCTCCATTCCGCGTTATTTCAAACTAAATTGCTAGACTTTCCGCCTGTCTTGCCTCACGAAGTAATCTATGCCTTTGTATTAAATTCTCTGCTCATTATTGTCCATTGGTCCCATACCATCCCAGAAACTCAGTCATTCATAAAAAAAATTGCTTCTTGTATCCATAATTACTTACTAACCTAAGATCAATATTTCATAGTAAGTCATCTCAGACCATTTCATTTACTTATTCGCTGAGAGTGACTCGAAGAGAGCCCTCTCCTGTTCTGGTAGGGCTAGCTACCAGACTGAGCGTGGTTTGTGGTTACCCTGAATTTTTCCTTCCTTCATCCTAAGGCAGATTTAGGTGCTAACATAGTGGCGACCATACTAGGGAACGGAATAAATCCCCTTACTTCTTGATAATTCTAAGCTTCCGGATGATAAGTTTAGGATTTGATAGGCTGAGTGAATTGGTTGTGTCCTTTGATTTTTCTCAATAGCACGCTGGCTTCTAGAAGATATACCAGGGCTAATCCAGATCCAGATCCTTCGCACATCTACGAAAATCCCAATTTGATTTCAAGAATTCGTCGTTAAGAAAGCTCTATATCTCCCGTGTTCAAATCCCATTCATGCCCTGACATTTTTGAGTATCTTGAAGATCTAGATTTTGTTGAGCAGTTTGAACTATCATTGTTTGAAACCAAATCCGAAAGAGCGGTTGACTCTATTGTCCACAATCCATAGTTTCTTGTAGAATTGGAGACGGAAAGGGCTAACCGGTCGATTGATAACTACATTATAGCTCAGCTTCAAACTCCAATTGCTAGTCCCTTACAAACTGTGCACACTCCTCCAACACCTCCAAGGCCAAATCCACCAAGAGTGATGGCTACCCATTTTGCACCTCTTGTTCTGCCTCAAGTTTTAGATGATATGCCCGCAGATTATCAAAGCAAAATCCTGTTTTTTGATGGCACTCCTAACATCATTACTGCTCAGCAACATGTGGACAGAATGGCAGATTTCTATGAACTTCATGAAATCGATGTGGAGAATGTGGCAATGAGACTCTTTGTACAGACATTTGCAGGTGAAGTGAGGAAATGGTTCAGAGGTTTGTCGGCTGCACGCATCGCCACCTTGGCTGACCTACAAAGACAATTTTTAAACTGCTGGGAAGTGAAAAAGAATCCTCTTCAAATTCTGGCTGAATATGAGCAAATCAAAAGAAATGTTGGTGAGTCGGTCCAAGACTATTGCATTAGATTCAATTCAGTTTATAACGAAATTCCAGATCATCTAAGGCCACCTATGGGACTAGCCATGGTGAAGTTCCTGGATGGTTTTGATGCTGACATGGCTTATCAATTAAGAGAGAGAGAACAGGCCACAATGGAAGACATGCAAAAGATAGCGGTCAGCGTTGAAGCAAATCTGCTGACCAAGAGAGATAGAGCTAAGGTAGAAAAGAAGGCCATTGTAAAAGAAGAATCTTCCTCAGTAGATCAACTGCTTCGGAAGGTAGAGCAGATGCTTGAAAGGGTGAAACTTGACAAACCTGAGCCACAAGTTAGAAATCCTAACTTCCGTGGTCAGCAACAGCCACAATATAGAATACGACAGAGAGATCAGCGAGCCCAAGAGCAGACAGCACAACAGCGAGTACAGACACCTTTGCAGCAAAATTTTTTGCATGGACCGGAGTTATATGAGGATGGGAATATAATAGGTGAAGAAAATCACCTCTTTACTCCTGATGATTTGCCTATTTATCTCACTGAGGATGAGGAGTATGCAGAGAGTTCGGCTGTACACAAAGATGTAGATTTTATTCTAGCAAATGACACCGTCTTGGAGGAAGAATCAGATGAGTACCAAAGAGGCTATATGAATGCTCTGTCCACCCAGTAGCATCGATATTCACTTAGAAATAGAGATGTGCCAGTCAAACCAATTCAAGGAGGAAGGATGTTGAAGCATCAAAAAATGATTCATCAGTTACACAGAGAAAAGGAAAGGAGGCGGTTGGTCTGGATAATGGAAAATCACCATCAACAGAACAATCACATCAACAAGTTGCATTGAAATAAAATGAAAGGAAAGAAATCCCAGTCAAAGAGGTAGAAAAGATTCTCGCTTTTAATTTAGATAATGAGATTGCTAAATTAAAGGTATCCATCCCCTTGACTGAAATAATGAGGAACAACAGTTATAGAGGGAAAGTATCTAAAATGTTGAATTTAGACCCAATGTCCGACATGGTGAATGTCGAAGATGATCAACCTGAAATGATTTTTGGGCCAGCATCGAATGGTGAGTCTCCTGATAGTGATGTGCCACCTTTTTATATCAGTTTAAGATTGCATGATTTTTGTTACATAACGCCATGTTCGATCCGAGGCTTCTCACAATTCTCATGCCCAAAGTTATCAGGATACGCTGGTCTGACTTCACCCGCAATACCATGATCCTATTCATTTGATTCCAGCAGAGTAAGATGTATAGGACTCATCAAAGACTTGGTTGTGAGTTTGGATCAGCTCCCAATGAAGAATGTTTTGATGGATGTTGTTGTAGCAGATATTCCTCCCAGGTTTGGCATGCTTCTTTCCAGGTCTTGGGTAGCTAAATTGAAAGGGACACTATAGCTAGATTTCTCCTATGCAACGATTCCGGTGTTTGGCCAAATGAGGAAACTATATCGGGAACAAAAAATGAAATACATGATCACAAGCAAGGAGAAACCAATAAATCATCCAATTAATTATGTACATACATATTTAGAGTCTTTTGTTTTGTATTCTGATAGTTTCAATGATATCGATAGTCAGTTAGTAGAGGCAGATGATATTCCAGAAATAACAGAAAATTTTAGAGGGGTTTTAAAGAAGGAAGGACAAAAACAGAAGAGCATTGTTGAGCGATCAGCTAAAAGTAATGGACAGCAAGCAGACCAAGCACAAGAAAATAGATTTTCAACACTTGCAAGAGGAGGAAGAAGGCTTGTGGACCATGGATTTCGATGGAGCAGTGGGAAATGATGGCGCTGGAATTGGAATTTGGGTACTCAGTCCTTTCTCTGCCCCGAACAAAGTCCCTAGTAACGTGTGGGTATTCTCTTACAAGTTGGCTTTTGATTGTTCAAATAATGAAGCTGAGTATGAAGCTCTGATTGCTAGCCTAAAGATTCTAAGAAAGTTGAATGCTAAGAGGATTTCAGTATATGGCGACTCTGAATTGGTGATTAAGCAGGTCAGAGACGAATATCAAGAAAAAAATCCTCGGATGCGAGCTTACCGTAATGCAGTTCTAGACATTCTAAAATTATTTTCAGAATATACCTTGACATGTGTGCCTCGTATACAAAATAGTATTGCTGATTCTCTTGCTAAGGCAGCAAGTAGTTTGAAGATCCCAATGAACTCTAGTAATAAATTCAAAATCCATGTCAAGCATCATCCGACTGTCTCGGACAATCAGAGATATTGGCAAGTTTTCCAAGATGATGAGGAGATTGATGATTTTCTGCAAAACAAAGGCAAGTTCAAAGAGACCTCAATTGATGTAGAGAATGACGATGGTACAGGCAATTGTATAGATGAGGTGCAGATCAATGAAATTTACATGTTGCAGCTAAAGAATAACGTTATTCCTAAAGGCTTGATACCTTCAGAAGAACTCTTTGATCAAGATGATGTATCCCACAAGCCAACATTGCAGCCAACAGAAAAGGATGTGGAAGAGGTCAATATCGGAACAGCTGCTAATCCTAAATTGGTAAAATTGTCCAAAGCATTGCCACCAAAGATCAAGGACAAATATATCAGTTTATTGTCTTCATTTGTAGACGTGTTTGCTTGGGACTATTCTGACTTAAAGACATATGATACCAATATAATCAGCACACTATACCCATCAAGCACAATCAAAAACCATTCAGACAGAAATTGAGAAGGCTAAATCCAAAGTTGTTGCCATCTATTGAAAAGGAGATAAACAGGTTGTACAAATCAGGAATCATTGTTCCCATTAGATTTTCGGAGTGGATCTCTAATTTGGTACCCGTACGAAAGAAGACAGGTGAGATTCGCTTATGCATTGATTTTAGAAATATCAATAAAGTTTCATTGAAAGACAACTATCCACTACCCAAAATGGACCATATACTTCAGCGAGTACTGGGAGCATCTCGTATGTCACTACTTGATGGTTATTCCGGATATAACCAAGTTTCTATCCATGAAGATGACCGAGACATGACAGCGTTCACCACTCCATGGGGAACCTTTCATTACGCTAAAATGCCTTTTGGTTTGAAGAATGCGGGTGCCACATTTCAGTGTGCAATGGACTTGGCTTTTGCAAATGAGAAGGATGTCTTTTTGGTTGTGTACCTGGACGATTTGACGGTGTTTTCCAAATCCGATGAAGAGCACATGCACCATCTAAAAATTGTCTTTCGAAAGTGCAGAAAATATGGCTTGTCACTGAATCCGAAAAAGAGTTTGTTCGCCATGGAGGAAGGCAAACTACTCGGGCACATTATCTCAAAATATGGCATTCGTATTGACCCAGCACGTGTGCAAGAAATTCAAAAAATCAATCTGCCCCAGAATAAGAAAGAGATACAATCTTTCAATGGTAAAATGAATTTTCTACACCACTTTGTACCTAATCTTGCTGAGCACCTAAGAGAGATGACAAACATGCTTAAGAAGGACAGCCAAGTGAAATGGACAGAGGAGGCTATAAAATATTTCAATTTGGTCAAATTGTCTCTTTCTTCAGCTCCAGTTCTAGTCAGCCCGGACTACACTCAGGATTTCATATTGTTTTCATTTGCTTTGGA
The DNA here is from genome assembly GCA_000404065.3 of Pinus taeda. Classification (NCBI taxonomy): domain Eukaryota; kingdom Viridiplantae; phylum Streptophyta; class Pinopsida; order Pinales; family Pinaceae; genus Pinus; species Pinus taeda. The sequence continues at coordinate 66,716 of APFE030419566.1, read as the reverse complement.
GCACACTATGGCAGCTGTGTTATTGCAGAAAAGAGATGATCATGAAAGACCCATTGCATTCTTCAGCATAGCTATAAGATATGTAGCCTTAAAATACAACATCATTGAGAAGCAAGCCCTTGCACTTGTGAAAGCATTGAAAGATTTTCGGGTATATATTCTACATTCTCATATTTTGGCATATGTTCCTAACACTGCTGTCAAAGATGTTTTAGTACAGACCGATCCGGAAGGAAGACGAGGCAAGTGGATTGCAGCTTTGTTGGAATATGATGTGGAAATAAAGCCCACAAAGCTTGTTAAAGGACATGGATTGGCAAAGTTAATGGCCGAATCAAACTTGCATGCCTTGGACATAAATCTAATCGCTGCTATGTCCGATGAGAATGAGGAAGGATCGTCAATTCAGGTATCTGAAATGTTTGCTCTTTCTCCGTGGTATTCAGATATAATATATGTGCTTAAAAATTTGTCACCACCGCTCGGCATGACTAGAAACAAAGCGAGAACACTCAAGTTGAAAGCTACCAAGTTTTTCATTCTTAATCCCGCATTGTATTGGAAAGATCCCGGTGGCATTCTATTAAATTGCTTGGTGGAAAAGGAAGCAAAGAAGGTCATGGAGGACTACCACCAAGGAGACTGTGGTGGTCACCTTATTTGGAAGTCAACAGTAAATAAAATTCTGAGAGCAGGGTACTATTGGCCTACATTGTTTGCTGCTGTATATAAGATGGTCAAGCGTTGTCATAAGTGTCAAATTTTCGAAGGAAAGCAGAAGTTACAGCCTTTACCACTGAAGCCTATAGAGGTGAGTGCCCCTTTCTAGCAAGGGAGATTGGATTTCATTAGTGAAGTTCATCCCGCTTCTTTCAGTCAGCACAGATGGATCCTCACGGTGACAGATTATTTCACAAAATGGATCGAAGCAATTCCCACTAAACAAGCTACAGATGTGGTAATCATTTCATTCCTTGAAAATAAAATCTTGTCTTGCTTTGGTTGCCTGAATAAGTTAATCACTGATAACGCAGCAGCTTTCAAATAAAAAAGGATGGTAGAGTTTTGTCATAAATATCACATCATTTTGAGTCACTCAACTACCTATCATCCGCAAGGCAATGGATTGGTAGAGTCTTCGAACAATTCATTGGTCAACATCATCAAGAAGCTGCTGGAAATAAATAAGAAGAGCTAGCATAAGAGGTTGGTCAATGCACTGTGGGCAGATCAGGTCAGTCAGAAGAAATCCATAGGTACATCATCTTTCGAGCTTGTTTATGGAGTTGATACAGTATTTCCTACCTCTCTCACTGCCCCGGTAGTCAAACTTCTTCAGGAGGTCGGTAGTGAAGAAGATCCCATGCAGAGAAGGTTGAATCAAATGGTCCACTTGCAGCAGACCAGAGAAGAAGTTTTCAAGAACACATCCAAATTGTAGGAGAAGATCAAGAAAATTTATGACAGAAAAGCAAAGGCGGATAAATTTCAGTTTTATGATGTGGTGCTGAAGTGGGATGCAAGGAATGAGGAAAAAGGTAAGCACAGTAAGTTCGAGAATCTTTGGAAAGGTCCCTTCAAGATTGCAGCATATCGGGGTCAGAATGCTTTTCTTTTGAAGGAAATGAACGAGGAAGATTGTCCAGGAGGGCCGATCAATGGTCGGTTGCCCAAGCGGTACCATTTTTGAGTTATTAACACTACTTCCATTGTCATTGTAAATACCATTTTTATTTCAGTTTGGTTTGAGTTTGTCAAGTTAGTCTTCAAGTCATTTCAATGTCAAATTCGAGTCAGCTTTTTTTTGGTCATTTCAGTTTCATAAATGAGTCAGAATCCTGTGTTGTTTGTCGAAATAATGACTCCATAGCCCAATGGATGAAGGAACTGTCTAGCTCTTCCAGAGATCTGTTGTTCTTGGCACCTCCAAGGAGCTACCATCCCCCATTGGAGCCAATCTTACAGTCGGTCTTGTCAGTCCTCTGTCAGAGATCAAAAATCTTTATGCATTTCATTTTTAGGAGTCCCGCTCCATTCACCCAGCTGCATTCCACTAGGGGCATTCCATAATCTGACGAAAAAGGTCATGCTAGCCATTTCCCCTCATGTCTGGCTCCTGCTGGCTTAGGTCTTTTGCCAATGATCACTAAAGTCCATGACAGTCAAGGTCTGGTCCTTTAATGGACAAAAGTCATTTTCGATCATTAGGTCTAGGGATTAATCAATTTGGTCTTCAAACATGTCCAATAAAGCCATGCAGGCCAGAGTGAGGCCCTTACAAAGTTATGATTCAGAGAGTTTCTTCGTCATGTTGATAGACTTCGACTATTCTTCAAAACTCTGTTTTGAAGAAAATTCAAACAGTGTCATTTGTGATAAAATTTTCAAAAAAGTTGTCAGTTTATTTCTTCAGGTGTAGTCATGGTTTCTGTGGCCAAATGCCCTGTCATGCAATCCCTGCAAAGAGTGCTGAAAATTTCATCATTTGAGCTAAAATTTCAAAGGGAAAAGTGAAATTCAGTGTTGCTTTAAGTCAGTGAAAAAAGCCAAAACGAAACATTAGCAAAGTGGGTTTTTGGAGAAGAAAAAATTAAACCCATGACCTCAAAGTTTTTAAATAGATGTTTCCACAAGCAAACAAGGTCATTGCGCAAATCAAGGTCATAGAGAAACGTTGCAAAGACATTAGGAGAGCAAAGTGCATGTTTAGAGTGAAGGGGAGTCGTTTTCCAGAGCGCAGCGCACACACAGAGGGGCGCGGTGCACATACAGAGCACGGCGCACATAGAGCCACCCCATAGTGCAAATTTTACAAGGGCACAATGCATATAAAGGGCACATCGCACTGGGTTTGGCATGCGGTGCACACCCACAAAGGCCCAAAATCGTGCCAAATTGACTCAAGTTGCCTGCGAAACCCCTCAAATCGACAGGTAGGCTCTATATCGTGGCTTGCTCATCAAATTTTTTGAATGTTATGGTGGTTCATGGCTATGTTTAATTGCAACAAAACTCATTAAACCAACCACTAAAAAAAACATCAAAGCCATGGTTGCTAGGGTTGCAAAATTGTGGTGTTAGTGCCAAGGCTCCGTTTTCACCCCTCATTTTTCCCTTTCTTACTATTTTTCGCTATTCCCCCTTTCTCATTTTTTTTTCTATTATCCCTACCCTAAAACACTACCAAACCCTATCCCCTATCCCCTATCCCTCCACTCATTGGTCAATCAAAACCCCAAACCCTACCTTATCAAATACCCAAACCCCCCTACATATCCCTAAACAAACTTCTCCCCATAACCCCTATTCCCATCATATTACTCCCCTCCTAATACTCCCTTTTTTCATTTTTCCCCTTGGTGGCAGATATCGCAACAACACCTAGTTTCACACCATCATCAAAGGGCAGCCCAAGTACAGTACACACAGCAGTCATGGCATCTGAGCATTCATTAGAATATGAGATGGAAACAAAAAGTGATTCATCCTCGGAAGAATAGGCTCCCAGGAGACATCACAAGAGTGGAAAACATGTTAGGGATGAGCCAACTACCCTCATTGAATTGCAGGTCTGCCCTCTTGCCATGTCATGTTTCTAGCATCTATCATGTTTTGAATTTTGTCAAAGGGTGGCTAATGTTAGAGTTCATCATGAGTTGGCCCATCTTTTTTTGCTTCACCTACATGGAGGTCAGTCTATCTTGGCCAGGGTCACCTTCACATTGACACCCGAAACTATCTCATTGGCAACCGGCATACTAAATGTTGGAGAACAATGGCACAAGAAAAAGAAGGTGGATAGGCAACATTATGAGCCTTACATTAAGGCTATTTTCTTGAGGTAGCTCACAAGAGTCTTTCCATTTAGATATTTGAAAGATGAATATGCTCTGCTCATGAAATTGATCATGAAGTACTTCAACTGTGAGGGGAGGTTCTCTCGTCTATATGCCTACCACATCAAGTTTCTCATGCACTTTACTAGGGTGCGGATGATGAACCTCCCATTTTTCATTTGCAGGAACATAGAGAGGATGAACACCTTCATGCAGCATAAGACCCCTCAGCAGAAACTTAACAGTTTTTATCACTTTTCTCTTATCCGAATTTTGGTGGATCATCCGTTGGGATTGCAGGGCATTGCTTGGGAGGACTTCATCTCCCGTGACCTCTTCAGCACTTCACAGGTATTATCAGAGGGAGAGCATGAGATAGGTGGTCCTTCTCATCAGTATGAGTGCCATGAGACCACTAGTATGCCAGTATTCGTTACATATCAGAGAGGCAGTAGGCACTTGTTTGCAGTAGCAAAGCGAGTGTTATCTCCACCCAGGGTGGAAGGGGCCTCACTTCTGGCATCGACAACATAGGTACAGGACAAGGGCAAGAGGCCCATGCATGACGAGGGACCATCAGGTGAACAGGAGGCTGACTTCATCCTCATTCAGGATGATAATGTAGATGTGGAGAGTGCCAAACTTAGGATGACCATCCAGGAGCAGAAAATAGAGATCCAGGACTTGTCACTCAATTTGGAGAGGGCCAAATGGATTATCAGGTATTTGGAGCAGAGGAACAAACAGCTTGAGGACCAGCATGATATCATGGAGCTGCAAAGCATCCGTGAGAATCGCGAAGCTGCCCAACATAGGAGGATTGAGCTTACTCCATTGGAGCAAGAGATTAACAATGACCGTGAGTCTTGGCTCGAGCGTATCAACATCCACCTTGAGAGACTGCTGGAGAAGGCCGACATGGACAAAACCATACTGAGGCAGATGGTTTATCATTACAGGGCACGAAACATGAGTTAAAAGGCTCGGATAAGGAGCTTGAAGGCAACATTAAGCAAAGTGACAAAGAGGCAAAAGAGGCAAAAAGAGCAAGATCAGCTTTGAATCTTGGCTGAAGCCTCTGTGGCCCAGCATAGTACCTCATAGAGAACCTCCAAGCCAAATTTCAAGAAATTTGGGGCAATTTTGGTCACATGGCAAATTTTGGTCACAACACGGGTTTTTTCTCCCAGTGGCGCGACGCTTAGGATTGGGAGCTCCAAATCACAAATTGCTTGCTTTTTGGGATTCAGCATGAAAAATCACGACTACTGGTGCATGGACAAGAAATTTGGGCATGATTTGAGTCTCCAGGAGGTCAAAAACACTCAAAAAATGACCTCTCTGCCCCTATTTTGACACATAGGAATCAGTCTTGGGAGAATGAATTTTTGGAGGGGAAAATGAGCACCAAATTCAGAAATTCCACTTGGGTGGGAAAGTAGACAGGCTAGGCTTTCCAACAAGCACACTTGGGCACAATTTGGACTCCTGCAGGTACCTCAAAACATCCTCCAAAGTGGCATGGCGCATATAGAGAAAAGGGCCAAATTCACCTCCGTTTAGCAAAATTTCGATTCGCAACTTTCTCCAAGTGGGCCCACTCATCTACACTTCACTTTTTGCGGCAACTAAGGCAAATTTTAAAGAGTTTGGCTTCTATCCAAGTGGCAAAGGAAGGAAAACGGTCACCCAAGCCATTTGTCATTTTTGTAACGCTGCACCTGTAGCTAATGGTTGGCTTTCCATCTCCATTTTGTAATGATTTGAGAAACTCCCCAACTCTTGGTCGTTCTATTTCCTCATGGCATAGTCTATTTATTGTATGAAAACCATTTACAAATGGTTGGTTGGCTTGTAATTTCTTGGAGACTCTGGGAAAGAAACTTTGTTTCTTCATTGTATATTTTGACAGAGGATTAACGAAAGGCAGTGGCTCTGTTTCATGAGATTCATGTGGTTGTGAGTGTAGAAAATGTGTTTTTCCTTGTGTTGCATATGTATTTTGTTATGTTTCATAGTTCATTCATATTCATTTCCAGTGAAATTTTCTAAGTAAGATAAGGTAGAATTTTTTTTATTGCTTTGTCTGTGGAAGTTTCACGTGTGTGTTTTTTCTTGTTGAAAAGGATCATGTTACTTATGCCCTTTCATCCTTCCTAGAAATCTTTCCATTCACGTTTTAAACAAATTTGCTAGGGTTTCCGCCTGCTTGCCCACAAGTATCTATGCCTTTTTATTAAATTTTGCGCCATTGCTATCCGTTGGTTCCATACCAATCCAGAAACCTCAATCAATGTCATGAAAAAGAGTTGCTTCTTGTCCATAATTATTACTAGCATAAAGATCAATAAATTTCACTGTAAGTCATCTCACATTTCATTTACTTTTTGGGAGAGTCGATCGGAGTAGAGCCCTCTCCTGTTCCTGGTAGGGCTAGCTACCAGACTGAAGCGTGGTTTGTGTTACCTGAAATTTTAGTCTTTTCAGCCTAAGCAGATTTTAGGTGCTAACACCTTACATGATTAATGTTGAATGATTGATATTGTTAATTAATTTTTACGATGGCCATAAACTAATTCATCCCCCCTCTGTAGTGTTATCCTAGTTTCTAACATATCTTTCTAAGGACCATAGAAAATTTTAGGGCGAATGTTCGCCCTTTGGCGAAATTAAGGGGTTTTAAATTTTTAGTGGGCGAATATTTTGTATCATAGTACATTTTTACAAATCACCTCAAATAGCCCACCTTATTTTAAGGGAGAGGGTAAAAGAGGTAAATTTAGCCCTTGAAATTAGGAGTTACAACCTTCCATTCGCCCATTTTCAAGAATAGGTTTTATTTAAGTGAATCCATTCGCCCATTTTCAAGAATAAGTTTTATTTAAGTGAATCCATTCGCCCATTTTCAAGAATAGGTTTTATTTAAGTGAATCCTATGGGCCAAATGCCATATTTATAAAAGAGGCATGGTAAATTAATAAAAATATAAATAAATGAGAGGTATGGTAAATAAATAAAACATTTTTTATATTTACTCCATAAGTCACCTTATATATACATGTAAGAGTGTAAACAAATAAAAATATAAGTAAAGTGGAGGTATGGTAAATAAATAAAACGTCGTTTTATACTTACTAAAAAGGTATGGTAAATAAATAAAAATATAAATAAACTAGACGTATGGTAAATAAATAAAACCTCTTTTTATATTTAGTCCATAACCCTCATTCTATTTATGAAGTCTCAAGAAAGAGGTTTTATTTAAGTGAATCCTATGGGCCAAATACCATATTTGTAAAAGAGGTATGGTAAATTAATAAAAATACAAATAAATGAGAGGTATAGTAAACAAATAAAACATTTTTTTATATTTACTCCATAAGTCACCTTATATTTACGAACACTCAAAAATGTGTTATATTTAGGTAAAACCTATGGGCAAAATAATATGGGACAAATACCATGGACTAGATTGTTATTAATACCATGCAAAAAAATATTATTAACCCTAATATTAGTATTAATAAAAATTAAAATGGCACATGGTATGACCCATGGTATTCACCAAAATGGCACATGGTATTGACCCATGGTATTCACTTGGAATGTAGCCTATTTAAATGGGGGAATTAAAC